>VDFB02375829.1:0-63159 GCA_007258455.2 Sequoia sempervirens | reverse complement strand
TGGTCAGTTATATTATAAAGGCAGGATAGACTGTTAAGAATACTGCCCATCCTTTATGTGACAGTTCAAAACCTGATCGATCAAGTTGTGAATGCAGTTCAAGATTGAAAGGCGTGAGGGTCAATTGTGGGCTATATAATCATTTATTACCCTAACACCTCAATGAAACCCCAAAGACACTCATTTGGAATACGATTCCTTTTTCAGGAATTGCACAAGATTTGTGAACAACCAAATTCACTAGATACTAGCCATGAGTTTTATGCATTAAAAATTTAAAATACATGTAACAAAAAGATAGTATGTTGGACAGTTATCATTGCAATTGAATCGGCGTTCGCCAAGGTAATCAACAATTTGTGCTGTCTCATTGACTAAACTCAGTCAACCTGTATTCCTTTGATCACTGCTCTTATGTATGCTTAATTTAATGTGGCATCCATTGAAATCTCACTTATATCCTAACTGTCCATGGATCTAGTTATGTCTCAGATGTTGAAGAGAGGCCTTTATTTCTGCCAACATTACTGGTTGTGCTGTGTGAAGTTATGACCTATACTGAAACTGTAGAAATGAAGTCATTGTAATGTTGTAACTTATTGATTAGAAGTATGTTGTAATTATTGCCGGGTTCTGTTTTGGTATTTTAGGGACAGAGAAAGATATGTTCAAGGAGACTTTCGTTTCAGGCATGGTTATTGCAAGCATAATCCAAGAAAAATGGTGAAGACATGGGCAGAAAAAGAAATGAGGAATCTATCAAGGTATTGTAATTTTGTATTCAACAAATGTACTTGTATGGGCTTTCTTAGGATATGTTGATTTTTTGATTTATCTGTACAACAATATAAGGGAACATTCATGTCCTATTCTATTTCCCATTGGTCTCTTCCGTTTTTTTAGATTAAAAGATTTTGTGATAATTGCCTGTTTTGTATGATCTTAGTGCTATGGGCACGTTTTTTTGTTTCCTGCCTACTAGCTTATTATACATCCCAATTTGTTTCTTATGTTAACTTGTAAAGGGAATGGTGCATACTTAAGTGAGAAATGTGTATTCTGAGTGCTGTATAGAATAAAAGGGAAATAGTCAGAGATGTAGAGTATACAAGACAGCATTGTACTTGAAAAGCTAGTATGATATTAACTGAATCAAATCACCTGAGGTTGAATGATCGAAATGTGTTTCTGCTTAAGGACAGTCAGCTGCATACAATGGATTTGTACTTGAAGCCTACATTCTGATATTTACAGATCCATAGTGCTGAAAGCTATACCATATTGATACTGATGTTAAATTTCAAGTTGTTTAAAATTCCCAGAAACAAAATAACACTTTCTTATATGCTTCATAGCTATATAATATGAAGTTGCATAGGGAATGGATATGCATAATTTGTGTTATAAACGAATTCATAAAAATGGTTTATTTTGGCATGAAAAGTTTCAAAATTTCTTCCAACAGTGTCCTACACAACTTTCAATCTTAAGGGAGATTGATTAAGAACATCAACCCCTTGTTTTTACTTCAACGAAGTAATGACTGTTTTACTGTCAGCAATCAATGTGTTATGTTTATCCTCTCTCCAAGATATCTTTAAGTTTATATCAAATTTCTCTACATTCCTGTGGGATTTCAGTGTTCCAAGTGCCTTATTTCCATGTGTTTTTCCTATGGTTTGGGATACTCATAAGTTCCATATAGCATTCTCGTGTATTGGTTGTGATTGTAGATTTACAAGCAATAGCTGATCTCCATATCAGTATTTGTTTAGATCCCTTTGTTAAAATAAGCTTTTGGTAATTGTATTGGCCTTAGCTTGATAAGTTCTAAAAATCACTTACCCCATGGGTTTCATAACTTATCAATTCACACACTTGCATTCTGACCTTTGATAGTTGTGGAGGCATATTGATGTAATCTTGGATTGAGGCCATTTGAATCCTCTATAATTGAGAGGTAACAAAAGGCTGGTGTAAAGGCTTTTATGCTTTTATTTCTTATGAGCACCATTGTTCTCATATATTGTATTCGTTTTCTGTTAAAGGCAAGTTGTATGCTCTATATTGTTTTTTAGACTTGATGCTAGGTGCCCGGGTATCGACCTCTATACAATGATCAGTCTTGTTTCATATCATGTATTGTTTTTTGCATACACTACTAACATTGATGCATATAATCTCATAGTAATTTTCATGTCATATGTAAACAGGATAAAGGCAGCTGGGATCCGGTGTCCAACACCTATCCTTCTACGACTTCATGTTCTTGTCATGGAGTTCATAGGTTTTTCCTTTTTTCCTTGTTTGATGTTCTCTTCAAATAAGCTTAGAATTTCTTATTTTAATATAAAAACCTACCAATTGTGATTTTGGGTTTACACTATACAGGACAAAATGGTTGGGCTGCACCTCGTCTCAAAGATGCTGGCTTGTCAGAAGAAATGTTGCGTGAAGGTTATATGGAGGTAAAAATTTGCTTATGTTTTGTTTTTGATATGTAAGATAAAATATTTGTATTAATCAAAGGGAGGAATATTGCCACTAGGCACTAGGGCATCCCTTTGGAGCCCTACCCTGCCCCAAAATTACCGAGAAATACAGGCGGAGGACAATGGCCACGCAGAGCTGAGTATCTTCATTGCATCCCAGGTTTTTAACAAAATTTGCCACAGGGCCGAGAGTCTACATTTTCCCCAGACTTTTCACATCGTGAATCGCCACATAGGGCCCAACATTCTGCAAAAACCTCAAAAAACTTTTGAAGCTAAACCTATTCACGATTATCATCAAAGCAAAACTTGGATACAAGCAAAGATCTCGCATTTCACCTATCAACAATTGTTTGGATGAAGTCAAAGAATTCACCTATCCAGTCCCAATTTTGCACTGGTTCTAAACTCAGAAATTTGCTTATGTTTTTTTTTTTATACAAAAGTGGCAAGCCACTATATTTTATTATTTTATATATAATTATATTTACAAACCCTGGTTCGATGAGCATACCGGCAGGAAAGAACCAGGTGAAGAAAACCTCCGGTTATAGCTCAAAAGTTACAAAACATTTTACAATCTCGGGACCATTTACATACAGAGAAGCCAATTTTTCCATTTGGTGTTTGTCTAACTTGTCGACTTACATGTCCATAATTCAAGAAAAAAACTGCATCGTATACAATTTGAATTGTGCCTTAATGAAACCTGACCCAAAAAAGTAGCTAACAATTTGCTTATTTTGATTACAAGGTTAATGTGATTTTTCTTAATTTTTTGGTGAATTATTTGACCCGATCAGAGGCAATGTTTTCTTCATCAATTTGGCTAAATATTTTTACGGATATTTTTTTCTTAAAATGCATTTAAATGAAACCTTATTAACAGTTTGATGGGGTTATTTAATTTCTTTTACTGGGATCAATGTGTATATTGAATTAGTATAGATTTCTGGAAAATCAGTGTAAATACCTTGTTTCAATTTTTTTTTCACAACTTAATAAATCTCCCCATGCAATCTTCAGTTAGGGCTTATTTTGTCATAGATATATTATGTGAGCTAAAACACTATTTGAGGATACTATTACTTGTTATTTTTGTCTAGGATATTATTCAACGGTATGTTTTGGATTTTATTGCATTTCTAACTGAAGCTAAACCGATTGATGATTTTCAAATTGTTCTGCTAGGATAAAAGGAGATGGATCAGCTGAAAATAATATTCTAACATTTATTAACAACATCAAGTTTTCACAGTCCACAAGATTATGACACACTTTTTGAAAAAATTTAAAGTATTAAAATGGTCTTTTAGGTCTTCCTGCTTTATCAAGTTGTCATTTTTATGTAATTTATCCAAATTCTTACAAGGTAGGCTCTTATTTACTGTTGTCAATATTATTTTGTTTTGAGTTGACTTTTTTAAATTGTGTGAGACAGATCATTATCATGATGCGTACCTTGTATCAGAAATGCAAGCTTGTGCATGGAGATTTAAGTGAATACAATATTCTTTATCATGAGGTATGCAATGCCATGTTTTGTTGTTAGATTCAAAATGCAGACCTTAACTTATTTATGTTAGTTGCTGTTCTTGTTCAGTTGAAAAGCTAGTAAATGCTAATGAATCATTCAACTCCATTTCATAGTTTTGAAGAAGTGCTTATGTTATAGCTTGGCAGTTTATACTAATTTCAGTGTCAATCTTACCTTTGTGCACCAGGGCCATCTTTACTGTATTGACGTTTCTCAGTCTGTAGATCTTGATCATCCACGGGCTTTAGATTTCTTACGAGAAGATTGTCTTCATATCTCGGTAGGTTTGGAGCAATTCATTTTAAAATTAATCTACTGCTTCAAGTTTTGGGTATGTTTTTGTGGAAATAAGTAAAAGGAATTCTTCTTTTAATGATGCAAAAGAGTTTCAGAACCTCACATGCTTAGAGTAAAGGACCTCTGTTTCATGTCTCCCTTGTTGACACTTAATATTTCTCAAAATAATTGATATGAGACCTGGAAAGCTTATGGTTGGCAAATAAGAACACCTAGGGGTAATGGAATCTAAGCAAGAAATGAATATAATATATGACCAAGGGCACAAGTTGATGACAAGAATATCAAGTAGGAGCAAAACTTGGCTGAGCTTGATGTCGTGGTGCCTGTACTTGCTGAATAACTGCCCCCTAGTATCATGTTCAACAATTTCATGAATTGTCTTTTGATGTATAAGAGGTATCAGATTAGAATCTTGAACCACCAAGGGAGCTCTGAAAATATCTTGTGGTCAGGTTTCATCAATACACATTGTAAATACTAAAGAGGGTTTGTTTATACAAGGAATCAAAGGTGGATGCCTGAGCATATAACTTGGTGATCCTGGGTGGCATGTAGATAGATGCATTGTAAAATTCCTGGGCTGTCAAAAGACTTGTTTCTAGGCTTTCCTGTGACACACAAGTTCTCAACTTGAGAGCTCAACAAAAATTT
The DNA here is from genome assembly GCA_007258455.2 of Sequoia sempervirens. Taxonomy (NCBI): domain Eukaryota; kingdom Viridiplantae; phylum Streptophyta; class Pinopsida; order Cupressales; family Cupressaceae; genus Sequoia; species Sequoia sempervirens. The sequence goes on along the minus strand of VDFB02375829.1, from coordinate 58,179 downwards.
TGTCAAAGGAATGTACATCACTTAAGATTGGCCATTGCTCATGCCAAACGACAGAAGATATTAACTGTTATGAATATCTAAGTACTTTCAAATGTCTGATATGAGAGCACATTTAAAAAATAGCCCAAAAAATATATATTGTGCTCATTTCAACTTTAGTACGACATACACAAATGATGTGGACATTGAGCTCAACAAACATTGCACCTAGAGGCTGTCCATGTCTAAAATCTCAAATAGACTTATTATTCCACGAGCATTTTTTTCTTCAAGTCTTTGGATTCTTTTAGTCCAACTTTGGAAAGGATTATATTGGATTTCAGATTGTAGCCAGCCTCTTGAATGCTAACTGTAGGTAGTAGAAGAGAATAGATCATCTTGATATAAACTAATAAACTTGATAAAAAGGTTTACCATGCGGCCTTGACCAGTGTGTGGACTGTATCTAGATAATGCTTGCGGCATATAATCAAAATTTCTTTTAAGAGGCGCACCAAATAACCTATCCAAATTGGACAGAGTACGAAAGGAAATAGAGCAGTGTTACTAGTGGCTACGAATCTTAACTTTGATGTAACATAACCCAAGGTACTTGAACAGGGGTTCCTGAACCCTTATTACCGGTTGCACCTAGATGCAACTATTTATATAAGATATTACCACATTGAGTGAAGATCATAAAATTAAGATATATCATTTAATACAATTGAATGAATGAATGAAGACTTTTAATAATGTCCACAAGGCCAAACAGCCTATAGGACCCACGGAATAAAAAACAGAGCGGAACACCACAACAGCCAGAAACAGAAACCACTGCCCAGCAATTACTTGATCTCCCTTTCCTTCTGGATCTTGGATCTTCTGTTATGTATTTTTATCGAGTAATCAGCACTTTTCGTTATTTTCTCTGCTTCAAACAAGCTGCATAAAGTGTCCACATTTAGAAATTCAATTTAATTGACCTGAATATCCATATAAGCTGGACATTCCATGATGTAATGCCATTCCGTCTCTAAAAGCTCTAAAGTACAAAACCTGCATATCCTATCTGACTATTCTTCTTTAGGTGTTGTCCACCTACTGGTTTCACATCTAAGTTGGTGCGGACTAGTTCTTAGCTGAGCTATTAGCATTTTCGCTTTCCATTTTATTTCTGCTCCTGTGTAATTTTTTTGAGTATGGTCATATGAGGGATTAAAGTGCTTGATGTAATACTCTCTTTTCCTTGATAACTTTTTGTTGCACGTACATTTTGACTGCCTTAATGTTATTTGGGCAATTATCTATGCGATTTCATGTTCATGTCCTAGAAGCTAAATTCGTGAACTTTTCTATTCTTGTGTTTTTCTTAATTATGAAGACTGCATGCACCTCGCAAAGCCAACATCCTAAAATGCAGCATCCCCCTCCCTCCCTGACTTTGAATAGTGGTACTGGCCTTGCATACACTGTAAATTATAAACTGGGGGTAGTTGATGAGACTACTCAAGACTTTGAACTCTGGAATATAGTTTTTGTTGATGAAATTACTCAAGATTTTGAATTGTGGAATATCTTCTCTGTATTGATTTAGCTACAATGATCATAACTGCTACATTATTTTTCCTTTTAATTCCTAAGAAAAAATACCAAGAACACAAGAAACGCAAAACAAAAAATGGCATGGGACTGATTAAAAGTTTTTAAAGTAGAAATGATTATATCATTCTCATAGTTATAAGACTTGGACTTGGCTTGGATTCATATGGCTGATTTTTGTTGTGGACTCAGATTTGTGCTCAGCACTTAGACTTGGCAAATTGAAAAATACAAAAGCATGAAATATAAGGATTTAAAGCTATTATTTGTTCCTTGTGAACTCCTTTCCAGTTTGTGTCTGAAATGTGAGCAGGCTGTTGTTGTATAATTTGTCTTCTGCACTCAACTTTGTAATGCTACAGCTGACCCAATCTACAATATTTGCTCACAACATACACTGATGAAGAGTAGATAGTAGATACAATCCCAAACGGTAAAAGTGTGCAAACTAAAGCAGGAATAACAGTTGAAATAGGGTATGCACAATTCATACTTAAATACAGTCAAAATAGGGCATGGGATTTGCGTGATATACAGTTGTAATGAGGCACAAGTGAAAGGGCATGTGAAAAACAGTCATGTTTGGCATGTCTGCATTGGAAGTACTCATTTCCAGTTGTGGGCAGAAGAAATGTCATTTTCAGTCAATTTTGTATGGTTTTCTGCATTCGTGATTAGAAGGCCAGTCGTCGTCGAGTTCAGGTCTCTGGGATTCAGCCATGCATGCTTGCCTTGCGATTTCCTGAGTTTGGGCAAGTTTGAGTGAGTCCTGTAACTATGATCACTGTATATACAAGAAGATACAAAACACAAGAAGTTCAGTAAGAATTTTGTAAACATAAATTTCAATAGTGTGACATAATTTTCATCAATAATCCAGCTATGATTTCACATAAATAGATATAAAATTCAGAACTGTATTAAATAAAAAAATGATTATCATACCACTTTCATCAGTTAAAATTCAAGTTCAGCATCTCTCATCGGCAATAGAGGTCCCAAAACAGCGCAAAAATGAAAATGGCGTGAAGCATAATAGCATATGAATGATGCTAAAAAACTATGGTCTTGTTTAGATGACACTAAAAGAGGAGCTAGTATGGCTCCTAAAAATAGCCTCTTCAAATAATCTGGTGGATGCCTCTTCTCAGAAGAATATCCTCACACAAATATTTCAGTAGTTCTGCTCTGCCTGGTTATCTCCTCTGCTCCTGATATGCAGTGTCTTGTCAAGAGGTCTTCGAGATCATTCCTGAGGACCTCAATAGCAAACTCACTGTTATCATCATCAACGGAGCCCACTGTAAATTGTCACTAAATTCACATCGTGCTTGTACATGATCTTTAGATGGGTTTTAATCAACCTAAAAGATGAACAACATGCTAGAAACATGAAATAAGAAACAAGCAGTTTGGACTGCAGGGGTTCAATGTCTGTTATTGCAACATGGCTAATACCTTTATAGAAATATAAGCACCAGGTGTAGCTCTCTTTAGAGTAGTGATGATTTTACATGGAGGTGTACTTTTGATCTTGTTCACTTGCATTGTACATGGATGTGCACTACAAAAAAGATTAGGTCATGAAACAAGCTTCTAGGAACAACTGTTTAAAATCATTGACACAGTTGTTTCCAGAAGCTTGCTTCATAATGTAATGGATTGCTTGGATTGCTAGTATTTTGTTTTTAATTAAAGCATTGGATTTTTAATTTGAAAATCTTTTGTATGTATGCAGGATTTTTTCAAGAAAAATGGAGTGGCAGTTATGGCTGTTCGGGAGCTTTTTGACTTTGTGGTTGATCCATCCATTGCAGATGAAGATGTTGATGAATACCTGGAAAAGGTTTATTCCTGCTTCTATTTCCTGATTTTCGTCTATTTTCATGATTGATTTTAGGTTTTGACAATTTGATGTTAAATATGGTTTTAGATGCAACAAAAAATACAAACCAGAGGTACACAATCATCTACAGAGGATGAAATTGCTGAAGCTGTCTTTGCACAGGTAAAAGCTTTTGTTTTCAGCTTATAGGAGAAAGGTTTCATGCAGTAAGGATTTAGCTTATTATGTAGATTGCTCTCTCTCTCTCTCTCTCTCTCTCTCAGAAGACTTTTTTGGTCTTGAAGGGTAAGTTCCATCAGTTTATCAAATGGGAATTATTCTCTTGGTTGAGATAATTCATCGTCACCCATTAGAAGTAAAGAATAAAAATAAAACTTAAATCTAATTTGTTAGTTGCAAGTCCATTCTCAATTTGCCTACCAGTTGCAAATGTTTATTGATTTGAGACTTAGGAAAACGCAGGATGATAACTCCTTTTTTGGGCTCATGGAGATATTAACCATGTCCATTACTCACATGAGCAGTATCTATATTCCTAAGGGGTCGTGCTTTTTTCCCCAAATATTGCTTTATGTTATTTGAATGAACAAGATTTTACTAAAATTTTAGACGCACTTATGCTTTTTCATAATAATACAATTGAAGATGAAATTGAAGTGACCTTAATGTCAATGCATGGTATTCGTTTTGTAGTCATTTATCCCAAGGACATTGGGTCAGGTAAAAGATTTTGAGAAGGACATAGATCAGATTACCAGTGGCAAGAATACTGAAGGTATATACTATCAAACAATCACTGGTCTGAAAGAGGATCTATCTGGGGTGCGCATTGTTCCTGCCATCTTAGAAAACATGAATGATCAGCTTGCAGAAGGAATTAAGGAATGCCATGTAGATTCAAACTCTGATAATGAGGGGTTAAGAGTAGCTTCAGGAAAGGTTTCAGAAAGTGTCACAATAGATGAAGAAGGTACTGATGGTCAGCTTAGCTCTGTTGATTCCGAGGATGAAGAATCTGAAACTGAGGACAATCAGGTATCATGTGAAAAGCAACATGTTGATAGAAGAGCAATTCGCAAGGAGCATAAAAAGGCTGTCAAGGCAGAAAAGAGGGAAGCTCGAAAAACTAAAATTCCCAAGGCTGTGAAGAAAAGAAAAAAGAAGACATCTAAGGAGAAGATGCGGCACTGAGTCTCTTTCTAACTACAGTCCATTGATGATTTCTGTTTGGTGTACCATATGGATAAAATCATTTATTGTGATCTATCAGCTTTATTTATAATTGGTTCTCTTCGTAATTTTATTATTGTGCGCTTCTGTCGTTCCAATCATCCAAATGTTTATTTTGCTTCATTTATCTTGAGTGGCATTTGGAGATGGCAGTGATTTTCAGGATTACATTTATGATTATTTAACATAACCTCCTTTTGATTTGCCAAGAGAATATTGTTATGGACTTTACATGGTTTGCTTATAATTCTTGCTTTATATCTGTTGTATCGGTTGGTTGCATGAATTGTTATAATTTTCTGTGAAGTTCAATTGGAATGGATAATCATGACGTTCCAGGAAATCAGATTCCTGTGGTAGATACATTAATTTTGCCTATTGCTAGTTAAAAACATCGCAAAAACTTTGTCAAGTGTAGCTTATACAAGACAGAACAATCATCGTACACATTCTGGTGAATTATATAGAGAACTCTATAAAAAAATCATGGCTGGTATGAAACCAAAAGTGGCATCTTTGATGCTGTTTTAGCAATTTCATTAGATTATTTATTTCCATGCCCTGCACTAGTGGGATTGAATTCCACTTGATCATCCCATTGACAGCTAAACATGAAGTGTTAATACCTAGGTTGCCCTAAGTTTTTGGGATGTGGATGGTAGGGGATGAGGGGACAAGTTTTGGGGATGGCTTTTTTGGGGACGACAAGGGATGATGAAGGCCACAACTATATAAAAAATAGGAAAATTTTAAAATATGTAAGGAAATTCCAAATATTCATATGGTAAGATTGATAAAACATTCATCATATGCATTATAGATCCTTAATACATAACATTTGTGTTGAATTGAGAGTTCACAAGAGTCGAACAAATGAGCAAAAGTCAAAACTTAATTGCTTTCATAATTCATTCTCAATATGCATGTGATATTAAAAAATAGTATACAAGTTACAACAAAATCTCCTAAGGCTGCAAGTTTCACTTTCAACAACAATATGAAAATACAAAAACAAAGGAAGTATATTGCTGACCCTCCAACATTGCATCAAAATCAGAGTCTTTCGAGCCGTTGCCATTGTGAGGATTTGCCTCATCCAATGGAATCCCAACCAATATCTCTTGTGCCTCCTCATTTAGGGTGAGTTGGGGTGTGGGGGCCCACCAACAAATAATAAAAAAGCAGTTTTTAAAGTTTTGTTAATAATTTTTTTTTATTTTTTTTGTTGATAGTCAACCATCCTTGGGATGGTCGGGAATGTCATAGACGTCCTTGCCCATCTTGGGGACGATAAACCATCCTCTTTATTTTTTTGAGACATCCTTGAGTTTCCAAGACATTCCTTGTAGTTTTTCCCAATTTGGGGATGGCTTGGGGACGTCCCCTAGGTGTCCCCACATCCTCAAAATGTTTCGAAAATGGGGTTACCCAAAAAACCGTTGAGATGTGATAGCAACCTAGGTGGTGAATACCCCCAAACCAACTCAAACTGATCAAACACAATCAAGGAAACCAACCCTTGCAACACTATTCTCTCAACTTGTCTCAAACACTCACCTAAAGGCTTGTAGCCCTCAAAACCTGACTTTTCTCAATATCTTTTAGAGAAGGCCGTACTGATACCTTCTTACACCTTTTGAGACTCACTTCATGACCCGGCACAACATATCAATAGACTTCATGAGGTTTCCTTAAGATAATATAGAGAATCAATACACTGCCCTAGTCCTAAAACCACTAATCAACCTCTTTTACAAAGGAGGCACCTCCTAAACACTTTGCTTTCACCAAAACTCAATTGATAGTCACTAATTGTGTGACAAAACCCCAAAATCCATCCTCAATTCATAGATTTAAGACTTCTAGGACGCGAATCCACCAAACTCACTATACATACAAAAAGACAAGGGTTTACACAAACTCTTAACACCCGGGCTGATCTGACTAAACAAATGCCTCCAATACATCACAATCACCCTACACAAACTCACAAATCCATTACATGGACAGTTTCATCATCGTTTTTGCCAAAACCCTACCTTAACACCTCAATTTCACATGGAAAAACACATTGTCCTACCCTAGGGCATCAACCCAAATCTCACAACTTGTCTCCTCTGCCTTCAAAACCAGAAAAAAATCTAACCTAACATAAGAGAAGTCATTCCATTGAGATACAGGTTTTGACAGTAGGTGGAATGACTTAGTACCAAACAAACCCTTGACTGGTTTTTAATAGTCTGCTTCAGAAAATCAATGAAATCTCTCTCAAATTTTAATGTTAGACTCTCAAACCATATTATAAAGAGAGCTAGAACATGCTACTACAAATTCCAATGAGTTTCAGAACATCTACAGCCTGTACGAGTCCGTACAATCTTAGAGAAATGCAAAATAATAGTAAAAATTGCAGAAATAATGTTGTATTAGATATGAAGGGATCAATACATTATTCAACAACAACCCCACCAGCCTTTCAGAGGCTTTTATACATATTTTCATCCAAATTCCTGTTGGATGTTGTGGTTTTGTTGCTGATATGTGGTTGTCATTGATGTCAACACTATTAGCATTAATGTATTTGAAGTTGTATATGTTGAGGATATTAAGAAAATTGTATTAAATGAGTTGTAGGTTGTCAGTGGTGAAGTTCAGTTCAGTATGCCGGTAAGTTCTGTACGTTGATGATTAGAGGTTGTGGACTAAAGGGTTTGTTGCTAAGTGTATCTAGTTTATCCATGTCAAGTTTAAGAGATCCGGTAAAGATTTGATCGAGTTATGAAGATTTTCATTTTGATAGTTTTTCTGTTGCTTCAGTTGGTGTTCTTGATTGAAGATGATGCTATTTCAATTAGTTCAATTGTTGCGGATGCTTCTCTTGTGATTCGTAATGCTTGTGGATGTTTCTAGATTGTTCTTTATCTTTGTTGGACGTCCACATTGATCGTTGTGCTCATGGTTGGCGATTTTCTCTTGCGTGTTCATGTTTTTCATGTTCTTGGCCGATAGGGTGTTGAAGTGTGTTGTGGATCTTCAAAGAGAAATTAATTGAAGTGTTTTCATGTTGGAGATGTTGATTTGGGTCCTCACTAAGTTGTGACCGACCTTGGTTGATTTGCATTGTTAATCTTTAATGTTTTGGGCCGACAGTTTATATTCATTTTATTATTTCTTTATGGCTGACTTGTAGCGAATGTAATTTCATGTTGCGGATATATATAAGAGCGATTGTTTATTCGAACTGAAGAAAAAGTGCAAGGTGTGCTTCTATGTGTGTGTGCGAATATTGTTCAAATCATTCAAAGGTAGAGTAGAGCGTGAAGTGTGTAGAAGAGTAAATAATTGTTCACGTGTTTAACCAGAACTATAATCAAGCATTAGCAGATGCTATTTTCTCAATTCAAAATCCGGATGGTTGTAATCCAAATCTCTTTGTAAGACAGTGTGTCTTCCTTTGTAATTGAGCAGTGAGCTCTAGGCAGTGTGCTTGAATGCATGCACATTCCCCATATTTCATTTTCATTATACTTTTAACAGGGTATAATCTTGTGGACTAACCTCCACTGTGGTTTTTCCTCTAACAGGGTTTCCACGTAAAAAATCTTGGTGTTATGTGTGTTTCTGATGTATTGATGATTTATGCTTTCATAGTCATTTATCATATCTGAGAATAAGGTTAATAAGTTGAATAAGTTTTTGAATTTCTGTGACAACTGATTCATCCCCCCCTCTCAGTTGTCTGCCCTTGTGTTGCCAACAATTGGTATCAGAGTAGGTTCCTTGGAAGAAGTTTAACAGCTTGAGGTGATCCAGGATGGCAAGTTACAAGAAGGATAGTATGAGATTTGATGGAACAAATTATTCTTTGTGGAAGACTCGAAATGGAGTGCCATCTGAGATGCATTGGTGAACCCTACTGGAGCATTACAAGTAATAGGTATGTTATTCCACCGAATAGTACATATGTTGAGTATAATATCCGGGCTAAGGAAGCCTTGTTGAGTGTTTTGACTAATTATGAGATGCCAAATGTTATGGATCTGAAGACTGCTCATGAGATTTGGAAAAAGTTGGAAACCTTGTATGAAGGTGATACTAATGTGAAGATTGCTAAGTTGTAGAGTTTGAAAGGGAAATATGAAAGGTTGAGAATGGGCGATGATGAGAACATTAATACTTTCATGCAAAGAGTGAATGAACTTGTGTGTGGTATTAGATGTGCTGGTGGAAAGATAGATGAATCCGAGATCATTGCTAAAGTGCTTAGATCCATGCCTGATTCTTACAAAGTCAAAGCTAGTGCTATTGAAGAGCTCCAGACTGTAACAAACATAACCAAAGATACGTTGGTTGGTAAGCTGACTACTTTTGAGTTGAGCGAATTTGGTGATGCCCTTCCTAAGGTTGAATCTGCATTTAAGGCTACTACTTCCAGAAGAGATAGACAAAGATATGATGTGTGAGAGTTCATCTAGAAAGACATTCAAGTATGATGATGAAATCAGACAGATTGAAGAAGAAAAAAGAGAGCTAGAAGGGCTGGAAGCACTTATTGTCAAAAGAGTACCAAGAGGAAAAGGTAAGTATGAAGGAAAATTGCCTCTTAAATGTTTTTCTTGCAATAAGATAGGTCATTTTGCATCAAGGTGTCCAGAAAGAGCTACTAAACCAAGACATAACAAGCCTAGATTTCAGAAGAAGTGTTACTATGTTGTTGATGAAGGTGTGACAAATGATGAATTTGATAAAGGAAATAGAAGTGATGAATGAATATTTATTGCTATCAAAGAAAATAATCTTGTATCTACTGAATCTGTTGGTTGTACAAATGTGGAGAAATCCCTAGCTACTCGAATTGAAGAGAAAGATGAATGGGTGATTGATAGTGGATGTTCACATCATAGGACAAGAGACAAAAGTAAGTTTGTAAGCTTGGAAAAGTATGATGGTGGTGTTGTGAGATTTGGTGATAATACACCTGGTGTGATTCATGGAAAATGATGCATTTCTCTTGATGGTAAGCATAATACTAATGATGTTCTATATGTGGAAGGCTTGAAGCATAATCTTTTGAGTGTTGGTCAAATGGTTGATAAGGGATACAATCTTCAGTTCATGGATGGAAAGTGCTGAATATTGAGTTTTGGAAATGAAATTGCATTAGGTACAAAAACAAAAGGTAATATATTTCACTTGAGTGCTGCTAGTAAAAGTTGTTTGATTGCTGAAGTTGATGAAAGTTGGTTATGGCATAGGAGGTTGTGTCATGTTAACTTTGATAATATTGTCAAGATAAGTTCCACTAAGGCTGTGAGAGATCTACCTAAGTTGGTGAAACCTACTAATGCAAAATGCAAGGAATGTCAATTGGGAAAGCAAACTAGGATTTCATTTTAGAGTAAAAAGCATTGTTCAAATGAATTGTTAGAGCTTGTGGATACCGATTTGTGTGGTCCCTCTAAGGTCAGAAGTTTACAATGTTACAAGTATTTCATGTTACTCATTGATGATTATTCTAGAATGGTATGGCTTACTTTCTTAAGGGAGAAATCTGAAGCACTGGAAAAGTTCAAGATCTTTAAGGCTATGGTTGAGATAGAGATAGGTTTGAAGGTTAAATGTCTGAGATCAGATAGAGGTGGTGAAGTCACTTGTGGTGAATTTAATTCTTTTTGTGAAGAACATGGAATAAAGAGACAATTATCTGCACTGCGGACCCCTCAACAAAATGGAGTTGTGGAAAGGAAGAACAAAACAATTGAAGATGCTGCTAGAACTATGATGCTGGAAGGAAATGTTCCTCATATCTATTGGAGAGAAGCTATGAGTACTATTGTGTACACACTCAATCGGGTACAAATCAAAGGTGATACTGGTAAGACCCCTTTTGAGTTATGGACTGGTCAAAAGCCTATTGTTAAATACTTCAAGATATTTGGAAGCAATTGTTATATGAAGAGAGATGAAGACATAAGAAAGTTTGATGCTAGGAGTGATGAAGGTATCTTTTTGGGTTATTCTACTAAAAGCAAGGGCTATCGGTGTTACAATAAAATATTGAAGAAAATGGTTGAAAGTGCATATGTTAAGGTTGATGAAGACTTAGGTACACTATCTAGAACCTGTGGATATGACTTTGATGATCAGGATGATAGTACAAACAAAGGAAAACAAGTTTAGACTACAAATCAAGGGAAAATCAATCCGATAAATCAAGAAAATGAAGAAGGAGAAACTGGTGAAAGAGCAGAAGAGAGATCAAAAGAACCTGAAGTTGAAGAACATCCTAAGAAGACTCCGAGGTATGCAAGACTGAATCATTCAGAAGATCAAATTACAGGTGATAAGAACAAAGGTGTCCAGACTAGGAAAAATATTGTAGAAGAGTATTGCTTGATATCAAAGACTGAGCCTACTAGTGTGAGTGATGCATGTATAGATGAGCATTGGGTTGAAGCAATGAAAGAAGAGTTTAAATAGATTGAGAAAAATGATACATGGATTCTTGTTCCCAGACCTAAGGATAAGAATGTCATTGGAACCAAATGGGTCTTTAGAAACAAACTGAATGAGTAAGGTGAAGTGGTTAGAAACAAAGCAAGACTGGTATGTAAAGGATATTCACAGATGGAAGGAATTGATTTTGAAGAGACCTTTGCCTCTGTTGCTAGAATTGAAGCTGTAAGATTATTTCTTGCCTATGCTGCTCACAAGAACTACAAAGTTTATCAGATGGATGTAAAATCAACTTTTCTAAATGGTGGATTGGAAAAAGAAGTGTATGTTGAGCAACCTGATGGATTCCAGTTGACTGATAAGGAAGATATGGTGTGTCGGTTGAAGAAATCATTGTATGGACTCAAGCGAGCCCCTAGACCATGGTATGCAAGATTGGATAACTATTTGCTGAAGTTTGGATTTAACAAAGGAGATGTGAATGACAAAAAAAGTATTAGCGGTGGAGCATTTTTCTTGGGTAAGAAACTAATTTCATGGTTAAGCAAGAAGCAGAATGCAATTTCCTTGTCTACTCCAGAGGCCGAATACATTGTTGCTGATAACAATTGTATGCAAGTCCTATGGATGAAGCAGATGCTGAAGGATATCATAATTATATATGATGAGCCTATTGCTATATTCTGTGACAACTCAAGTACTATTAACATTTCCAAGAATCCGACGCTACATTAAAAAACAAAGCATATATCTATCAAGTTTCACTTTTTGAGGGAGAAGGTAAGTGAAAAGGAAGTCAGACTGGAGTATGTGTCTACCAAGGAGCAGATTGCAAACATCTTTACCAAGCCATTTCCTAAGGATACTTTTGAGTATCTCAGAGGGAAGTTAGGGGTGATTACCCCTCCTAATCAGAACTAAGGATGCATTGCTTTGCATCAGTCCATGCATTTCATAGTCATATCTTAATTCAGATTGATGTTGTGGTGGCTGCTACTTAGGGGGAGTAGTCAGATGGTTCAAAAATTTAGATATGTGGTTCAAAGCTTAGAGATCTTTGTCATTGATGTCAAAGGGGGAGAATAGTCATGTGAAAAATTGGGATTATCTGAGGAGAAGAGCCTTGTGGGGAGAAAGATTATGTGAAAGTGTTGAGGAGAAGATGAGTCAGAACCTAAGTAGGAGTTAGTTGCGTTGATGATGTTTTTCACATCATTTGTTGCCATCAATGCCAAAGGGGGAGATTGTTGGATGTTGTGGTTGTGTTTATGATACCTGGTTGTCATTGATGTCAACACTATTTGCATTAATGTATTTGAAGCTGTATATGTCGAGGATATTGAGAAAATTGTATTAAATAAGTTGCACGCTGTCAGTGGTGAAGTGAAGTTTAGTATGTTGGCAAGTTCTGTACATTGATGATCAGAGGTTGTGGACTAAAGGGTTTGTTGCTGAGTGTATCTAGTTTATCCATGTTGAGTTTAAGAGATCCACGTGAAGATTTGATCGAGTTATGAAGATTTTCATTTTGATAGTTTTTCTATTGCTTCAGTCGATGTTCCTGATTGAAGATGATGCTATTTCAGTTAGTTCAGTTGTTGCAGATGCTTCTCTTGTGATTCATGATGCTTGTGGATGTTTCTAGATCATTCTCTATCTTTGTTGCATGCTCGCATTGATCGTTGTGTTCATGGTTGGTGATTTTATCTTGCGTGTTCATGTTTTTCATGTTCTTGGCCGATAGGGTGTTGAAGCATGTTGTGGATCTTCGAGGAGAAATTAATTGAAGTGTTTTCGTGTTGAAGATGTTGATTTGGGTCCTCACTAAGTTGTGGCCGACCTTGGTTGATTCACATTGTTAATCTTTAATGTTTTGGGCTGACAGTTTATATTCATTTAATTATTTCTTTATGGCCGACTTGTAGCAAATGTAATTTCATGCTGCAGATATATATAAGAGTGATTGTTTATTCGAATTGAAGAAAAAGTGCAAGGGTGTGCTTCTGTGTGTGTGTGTGTGTGTGTGAATATTGTTCAAATCATTCAGAGGTAGAGTAGAGTGTGAAGAAGTGTGCAGAAGAGTAAAGAATTGTTCATGTGCTTCACCGGAACTATAATTAGGCATTAGCAAATGCTATTTTCTCAGTTCAAAATCCGGATGGCTGTAATTCAAATCCCTTTGTAAGACAGTGTGTCTTCCTTTGTAATTGAGCAGTGAGCTCTAGGCAGTGTGCCTGAATGCATGCACACTCCCCATATTTCATTTTCATTATATTTTTAACAGAGTATAATCTTGTGGACTAACCTCCACTGTGGTTTTTCCCCTAATAGGGTTTCCATGTAAAAAATCTTGGTGTTATGTGTGTTTCTAATGTATTGATGATTTATGCTTTCATGGTTATTTATCAGATCTGAGAATAAGGTTAATAAGTTGAATAAGTTTTTGAATTTATGTGACAATTGATTCACCCCCCCCCTCTCAGTTGTTTTCCCTTGTGTTGCCAACAATTCTAACCACCAAAACGCCTATAACTACCTTTTGAAATACCATGACCCTTCCTATTCCTAAAAGTTGCATTATTTTGCAATTTTTGCTCTTGACAATATTTTTACATTTTTGCAACTTTTGCCTAATTGACACTAATGACTCAAAAACTACCCAATTACATAATAAATGGTCTCATTAGACCTTATTTAATATTAATATACCCTATCTAGTGCCAAAAATTACCTATCACCTATACGTAGCATATTGACCTCCATTTGTATCCTTCATTTGCTTGGGTACTCTTGCACCAAGATGCATCTTCAAGTTTCCTTGGTTAATGCATATTTATATATTTATGAAATAAATTAGCTTACCTGGAAATGAGTTTTTGATATGGAACTACCACATTGTTTTAGTTGACTCATAATTGTATTATGCAACACAATGATTACAAAGTTGGGGCTGTAGTTTGGTTAGACAACCTTTTTGCGAAGTCATCAAACTTGACATTAACTAACATGATGGATTGTTCCTTTTATGGTTCTTTTAGTGCATCAATGGTGTAGTCATGGCCAAAGGATCAATGAAGAATTATCCAACCATGAAGTCAAAACAAAGAAACTCACAACTCAATTAAACAAGCAATGGATCTTTATTTTATCATAGTCACAACAACATTACGATCTGTTGGAATGGGCTTCCAACCTACTAGGCCTTGATTTTTTGATTATAATGTGTAAATTACAAAACTCAAATATTGCAATAAATGCCATGCCAAACTAGTTTTGCTTCTTAGATGTTTTCTAATAATCTTGAAGAGATATTTATCATCTAGTCACATGAATGATCTTAGTCGCCGCAAGGTGGCACAAAGCTCCATGACTCATGAATATGTTTCAACTAGGTGTGTAGCTGAATCTCTTAAATCCAACATGGTGATGCAAGATATTCATGCGATGCATGTCACATGCAAGCATTCCTAGGTCCAATGTACCTTGCTATGCATTCCTTTATTGGTGTGTGAACTAGATATAGGCCTAACAAGCCTTGAGGTTTAGAGACGAGATAATGACCTTGTTTTAACATTTATTTTGGAAAGTGAATATGAAACTGATGGATCGTAGCATATATCTCCTTGTGCAATTGTTTGGAAATGTGATAAGCTCTTCAATGATTGATTAGTGATTGAATGTAAATGAAATTTGGAAAATAAAACAAGTAAAATAAAATATTTATAGATCATGGAAGATTTCTCTTTCACCTTGAGATGCCCACATATCCATCAATTGAGCTCTCCCATGATGAAGTGAACGCCAACTAATCAAAGAAAGCAATATTTGAAAGTACTTGGATTTGGGTAGATTATTCACTTTAATCATGATGAAGGAAATATATTACCCAATGGAACTTACATCCAAAACCATTATATAACCAATACAAATTATAACATATGCATGTCATTCCATTGAACACAATTCAATTCAATGCCCATGCATAAATTGGAGGCCAACAAATATTATAAATACGACTTAAAAATTGGAATATCGAATCATGTCATCATGTGCAATCTCATAATGCAAAAAGGTATGATCCATGTTTGCCTAATTACTTGTGTATAAATAACTGTGAGATTTGCTAACTAGCCTACTAGGAATCTAATGACTGAAGGAAATCAAAACCAAAAATATGAGGAGGAATAAATTGTATTCCTCTCAAGAAAGCAAAGCTATATTCAGCTTGAGAAGTGAGAATTACAAAGGAAATGCCTTGGTTATATAGGCCAAGGGGAGAGATAGATGCAACCAGATTATGACAAGTGTTGGAATCCTATAAGGTGTGACAACTCATGTCATTAAAGGCTCAACCACCTTATCCCTATGTAAAGTTAAGCTACTGTGAAGAAGACTTTAGTGGAGAACTAGCTAAGAATGAACTAGTTAGATAAAGTACCCCTTTCACACTAACACCCCCCCTTAAGTGCAACTTAGGGAGAAGTATACAATGCAAATAAAATATGGGTCCCGAGTACTAGGCTTGATGAGGTACCCATGTACATAATAACCTCTCAATGATAAAGAAGGAGGAAACCTAGTGGGAAAAAACTCCTGCCCATGAGAGGTGAATGAAGAAGGTCTAAGTGAGCCCCCTAGAAGAGATGTGCCTCACCTCCAAGAGAGACTGAAGATGAACATACTTGCTCTCAGTGAAGGGTTTTGTGAATATATCTGCAACTTGATCTGTTGTAGGATAGTAGTGCAAATCAATGACCTGCTCTTGAATCAGCTCCCGTAGAAAATGCATATGGATCTCGATGTGTTTGGTTTGTTGATGATGGACTAGGTTCTTCAAGATCTGGATGGTGCTTTGTTTGTCACAATAGATGATTGATGGCTTATGATAGGTGATACCAAGTTCAGTGAGAATATTCTGAAGCCAAATAGCCTCAGTGGAAACATTGACAACCCCCCGATACATAGCCTCAGTTGAAGAAAGAGCAATGACATGTTGCTTCTTGCTCTGCCAAAAAATGGGACCAGAACCATAGTGAAAACTATAGCCGGATGTGGACTTGCGATCATCAATATCACCAGCCCAATCAAAATATATGTATCTAGTTAAGTTTGAACTTGTGATGGCTGCATAGTGAATCCCATGCCAATGAGTGCCCTGGATGTAGTGCAAGATGTGTTTGGAAGCTTTCCAATGAAGCTCATGTGGTTACATCATGAAGTACGAAACAATTCTAACTACAAATGAAATGTCGGGGTGAGTATGAGTCAAATAGATAAGGATACCAACAAGTTGACGATACAAAGTAGCATCAACTAGTGGTGTGGAACATTTGGCCTCAAGCTTAACTCCAGATAGAAAGGGAGTCGGTGCAGGATCACAATCAACCATATGAAAATGTGACAAAAGATCAAGAGCATACTTGGATTGTGCAAGTGAGATCCTAAAAGAGGTCTGAGTGATCTTGATCCTGAGAAAGTAGCGCAAGAGACCCAAGTCAGTCATGGAAAATCTATCATGCAAAGCATTCTTCACAGTTGTGATGATGGATGAAGTGCTCCTAGTGACAATCAAGTCATCAACATAGAAATCCAAGAAGATAAGAAGATGCAGACATTTGGATCTGAGTGGCATATGGAGAATCCAATGGAGAGAAGAAAGGAGTCCATTTTGGCATACCAAGCTCATGGAGCTTGTTTGAGGCCATAGAGAGACTTCCTTAGTTTACAAACCAATGAAGAATCTTGAATGAATCATTGTGGCTGCTCCATATAAAGTTATTCATGTAGATCACTGTGAAGAAATGCACTCTTCACATCCATTTGATGTACAACCCAACCATGAGCTATAAAAATAGCAAGTAGTAGGCAAATGGAGTTCATTTTGGCAACAGGGGCAAAGGCCTCAGTGTAGTCAATACCTGGTACTTGAGAGAAACCTTTGGCCACAAGTCGTGCTTTATACTTGTCAACTGAACCATCCGCTGCAAATTTGGTTCGATAGATCCACTTACACTGAACTAGTTTTCTTCCCTTAGGAAGTGGAACAAGATCCCATGTTTTGTTCTTCATTAAAGAATTGTACTCTTCCTCCATTGCGGAATCCCACTCAGAAATACCATATGCTTCATGAAATGTTTGTGGATCTGAAGCTATGGCAATGTAGGAATGTGGAATTTCTTGATGTTGTGATCGAGTCCTCCTTGTATTTGAAGGATCCCCAACAAGATCACCTATAGATTCGAGTGTTTTTCGAGCCCAACGAGGCATTGCAGGGGATGGAGGAGATTCCAAACTCTTTGAAGAGGAAGATGAAATCTCATGATCAACTTGATGACTAGAGGAAGCTTGAGGAAAATCCTCAATGTCAGAATCGTCTAAATCCATTGTGGAGGGAGGAAGAGTAGAGGATGAGCTAGAAGTGCTTTCCTCAAATTGCACACTGTGCTAAATGAAGAGCTCATGTGTTTCAGGATCCATTAGCTGATATCCTTTGACACCATCAGGGTAACCAACAAAGATACAAGGCTGACTCTGAGGTTCCACCTTGTGCTTCTCTAAAGGAATATGTGCCCATGCTGGGGAGCAAAAAACTCTAAAGTGCCCCACAACAGGTTTCCTACCACACCAAGCTTCGAAGGGAGTGATTCCCTTTAGTGCCTTACGTGGAACTCTATTTTGGATGTGAGCAGCATAGTTGATAGCTTCTGCCCAATATGTAGGTACAAGGGAGCGAGTGTGGATCATGCAACCAATCATCTCTTTCAAGGACCTTTTTTTCCTCTCAGCTACACCATTTTGTTGTGGTGTGTAGGCAATAGTATGTTGAAGTTCAATCCCTTCAAGAGTACAAAATTTCTCAAATTGATGGTTCACATATTCTCTGCCATTATCAGTGAAAAGAAGTTTGACACACTTTCCAGATTGCTTCTCAGCACAAGCCTTAAACTCTTGAAATCTATTGAAGACTTGTGCTTTGTTTCAAAGAAAGTCGACCCACGTGTATCTAGAATAGTCATCAATGAAGGTGAGCAAATAACGAGCCATACTAAAGGATAATGATGGAAAAGGACCCACCAAGTCACTATGAACCAATTCAAGGCCTTCTAAAGCCCTCCAAGCCTTCCCTTTGTCAAACTTGTCTTCAGAATGTTTGCCCAAGGAACAACTTGAACATACCCCATCTGAAAAATTGATTTGAGGAAGACCCGTGACCATATTCTGTTTGTTGAGTTATTGAAGATAGCAGAAGTTGAGATGGCCAAACCACTCATGCCATAGTTTTCTCACAACATTTGAATGGGTGAGCAATGCGGTTGAATGTGAATTAGGTACAAAATGAGAGAAAGCATATAGGTGAGACTCATGATTGGCCTTACCAACTGCAAGGAGTGCATTATCTTCAAGATTCTTGATGATGACAAAATCTGGAGTGAATTCAAATTTTATACCATTCTGAGTGATTTGGTAGATAGAGAGAAGGTTGGTTGACAGATCAGGCACGCAAAGGACATCCTCAAATGTACCATTGCTAGTATCAATTGAACCCTTCCTAGTTACATCCACTGGAGAATCATCCCCGATGAGAATGTGGGGCACCAAGCAAGGATCTAACAAAGAAAAGTGTTCTTTAATAGAACCCATGTGATGTGATGCACCCGAGTCAAGAATCCACTCTTTTGAAGAATCAGTAATAGCAACAAGTGCATGTGCTTTCCCTTTACCTAATTTTGAAGGAGTAGAGGATTGTTGAGCAACAAAAGAAGGTAGATTAATGTTGTTCCTTTTAAGAAGATGCTTTAACTCATCGATTTGCTTCTTATGACAAGAATGTTCCTCATGATCAGGTTTCTTGCAGTAGCTACAAGTTGGCCACTCCTTTTGAAAATTCCCCTTTGAAGAGGAGGTTTTGGAGTAAACGTTTGTTGTTGAAGATGATTGTGCTTGATCTCTTTGTGACTTCTTCTTGAGCTGCTTTTGTTTGTTGTTAGGTTTCCTTGATTCTGTTTGAACCTTTGGTTGACCAACCATCAAAGCTTGTGAATTTGAAGGCTTGAGAAGACCCATTGAAAGAAGCTTACCTTGTTCTTGCATTAACATTTCAAAAAATGAAGCAAAAGAAGGTGTAGTGAATCTGGTCACATTGTCAACCTATGAGTATGAAAGCTAAAAACAAAAGCTGCATATTCAGGTCCAAGCTTGGTTAGAGTGTTATAGACAAGTTGAATGTCTTTCTTCTCTAAGCGACATGATTTACATTGTGCTCTAAGGTCATTGACCTTTGTTACATAATCTTGGATGTTATCAAAAGACTTCCGATCAAGACCCATTAGTTCGTTATCAATTTGATAACCACGAACTTCATCAGTTGTACCATCTAGAGAGTTTTTAATTTGTCTCATGCATCATGTGAATCTTTATATGCTTCAATTTGAAACATTATGTCAAAAGAAACAAAACTCCTTAGACAACCAAGAGCTTTTGTATGTTCAAACATCCAGAGTAGTTTTTCCTTATCATTTGTGGGTTCAGTTACATTCTTCTCAACGTAAGGTGTATATCCTAGTTGCATTAAGGAATTCCATGCATTTTGTTGCCATGTGTTGTAGTTGTAGGGCGTGAACAATGGAAATTTAAATGTACCCATAGTGAAGGAAAAACAGAGCACAAAGTATGAGAGAGGTTCAAGGACAAAGAAAACAAGACATACCCCCTTCTTTACTCAATCAAAGAACCCCTTGGAGAAAAATGATTTGGCACTTTATATTTAGTGTAGTTATAGATTTTTGGATTTCAATGCTTTTACAATTCCTCAAGAAATGAGCATGTGATAAAAGTATACATTTGGTAAAATTTCATACAAAATAAATAGCATCAATGTAAAGTACACCAAAAAACATGCACTTTCAAAAAAAGAATCAACTCGATCTGAGGTTGTATGCAAAAGTTATGCAACTTTGAAGTTTGCAAAACGAGAACAGTGAGGAGGCGTCCCTGAGAATCAACAATTTTTGAGAAATCCATGTGCCAAAATCTAAAACTATCTTCACCAATGCAGAGAGCATGAAAAATTAGCCCAAATAAAAAAAAATTGCACTGAATTTGGAGGTCGGGAGCCCGAGTTATGAGCTTTCAAAGTTGGCTTTGAAAAATCAATGCATCAATGGAGAGGGGCTGTGAAATGTCCACCAAATTTAGCGGAACTTCCGCCAAAGTTAGTGGTTCACCAAATATAGATATCCACTAGCTAGTTTAGAACTCTGCCAAATGTAGCATTCCACCAAATTAAATTAGCTGACCTCCAGTTTAGCTGTCTGCTTCTGAGCGCAATGGCAGGGTTGGATTTGACCCAAAGTGCTCCGAAATTGTAGTTCTTTGTTGGATCTAGCAATAAACCTCCTGCTTTAAATTGTTGTAGATCTATCCTTTGGTGTCCATTTCAGGTGAAATAAGGGGTAGATCTGACTATCTCAGCTGCTCTGAACTCAATGGTGAGCTCAAAATCTCTCTAGGAAGCTTCAAAAGACCTGTAACTGACAAGTCAATGCATGAACCCCCCCCAAATTTTTTTTTTTGATATTTTTACACTTTTTTGATTCTGTAGATCATCTGAGTATGCAAGAGAAGAGCATACTCAGTTCTATTGAAAAAAACTCTACACTCTTAGATTTCCTAAAGGAATGCTAACCCACAACTCAAATTTGGCTTTGATACCATGTGAGATTTGCTAACTAGCCTACCAGGAATCTAATGATTGAAGGAAAGCAAAACCAGAAATATGAGGAGGAATAAACTGTATTCCTCTCAAGAATGCAAAGCTATATTTAGCTTGAGAAGTGGGAATTACAAAGGAAATGCCTTGGTTATATAGGTCAAGGGGAGAGATAGATGCAACCGGATTATGACAAGTGTTGGCATCCTATAAGGTGTGACAACTCATGTCATTAAAAGCTCAACCACCTTATCCCTATGTATAGTTAAGCTAGTGTGAAGAGGATTTTAGTGGAGAACTAGCTAAGAATGAACTAGTTAGATAAAGTACCCCTTTCACACTAACAATAACATCTTAACAGCATCATAGGTTAGTGCATTACATGAAATTGTTGACTAAAAGGAATTTGAATTTTGAGGCCGATGCTTGAGCCACATATTCTTGGTTGGTAATTTCCTATTTTATTGTTTGTCTTTTCAAAATAAATCTTCTTATGCTTTCCTTAATTGAAATGTCTTAACAAGTTAGCCTTGCCTTATTTAAGAGCACTCTCACATTTCAAGGGAGGTTATGTAATTTTACTAAAGTTAAAATGACGGGCTGCTCCAAATGCATTCATTTACCAACTTATTCTAAATACATAAATGATTTTTAAATGTTACAACTCCTTTTTGCATTGACTCTTCTGGAAAAAAATTATTCATTTTGAGGCAAAGAAGCTGATCCTTCCCAATTATCATATCAAAACAAAGTGTTGTTACCATCTCTTACATTCCATTGGTTACATTTGGAAAAATTCCATTACCTAGAACCTTTTGCAAGATGCTATAGGGTGACTTTCCAACTTCTTAGCTCTCTAAATGTTCACTATAGCCACTCCAATCTAAAGCTTGAGATTTTCTTTATGAGCCTTCCATATCCCCAATACTCCCAAATCTAAATCTACAACATTTATTGATCTCAAACCCTAGTCTCCAATTTGTTTGGTTGGCATATTTTTTTCTTCCTTGTAAGTTAAGCTATTCCTTGTTTAGTACTCCCTCTAAAAGATCTTATTCTTATAGACATGTAGGTTATAAGTGCATTTCATTGATTCAATTTTTTTTGTTAGTAGAAACCATTTTAAACAAATATTTTTTAGGCTTGCACTTTTGGTTTTGTGTTTTCTTTGGTTGTTTGATTACTATTATTTCCCCATTGTTGGGATTATTGTTCTATAGTTTGTTTTGACAACTTTATTGTAGTTGTGTTGTTTTACAACCTTTGTGTGCTATTTGTCCAATCTTATTGTAGCTCTATAAAAGGGTTAGGGGCCTTTTAGAAACCCCTTTTACCTAATCGAAAACAAATTTTGATTTGTCAAATATTTCTTGTTTTGACTTTAAGAAAAAGTAACCAATTTGAATGCTTCCTCATTTAAAAGAAAAATCAATTGAAGTTCTGTTGTTTGTTTTTAAGGCTATACAAGCTTAAATATCTAAGCATCTGAAAGAGGTCACACAACTATTGTATGTTCATGCACTGATTTCTATGCATCTATGTGTACACTTAGCCTCATGTCTATGTTTGGCGTCATTTCAACTCACCACATAAATCAATATCAATGTTTGTCTATAAATAAGTTGACCTTAAAACATAATATTTTTATGTTAGATTAATTAGTGGGGATTTTATTGGGGGATTTCCTTGATAATATAAAACAATTATAAATATATAATAGCTATAAAGTCAATAAGTTGCACATGACAAAAAAAGTCTAGTATGCTATTGACTAGAAAGTGTATTACCTTATAGTTGATTATAATTTTATGCATTAGACACACAAAAAAAAAAAAAGAACAAAAATATTGCACACCACCATCATCCTATACACAACAACCCATAGCCCAACAACCTCTTCAACTAGGTTGAACCAAAAATCAAATTGTCCTTACTATTAATTCAAACCCTTCTCAAACTAACTCATTTACTCAATTCTTCGTTAGGGTTGTGCTTTGGTATATACAATAAGTAGCATCGCCTCACATGCAAGAACATAGATGACCATCATAAAAGCTTTAATGCCAAAACAAGGTCATCACCACAAGAACACACAAGCAATGCACACAAAACAAAGGGAAAGCTAAAAGTCGCTACAACTACCATTTTAATTGACAACCCAACATATCAACCTAAAGAGTAGTCATCTCACTTTCCCATTATCTTCTCATGGGAAGTCACACCAAGCCTAGCTAAAGGATTGAGAGCATTGAGTCTAACTTCTCGTATTAGCTCCATCCTTTGTTTAACATGATGTAGTCAATTTCCATAGAAAATGGGAATGGTATGGTCACTAATTACCTCCAAATTGTTGTAGTGAGATACACAAACCATGCAAAACCTTATGAAGGTAATGAAAATAGAAACAATATTGAAATCTCTAATTCATCCACCCTTTCCAATATGGGACCTAGCATGAATTCTCCTTTCTCGCCTTCCTCACACCATGCATTTGGAACCACCGTTAGCATTGCCTCAAATTGCTTTGGAAAAAAAACATATTCAATAGTCAAACCCTAACGGCTACATTAGGAACCCCCTATGCTAATTTCATCATAAAGTCATGGTGTACCATTTCCTTTGAATGAGGGAACAACGTACACTAAGCCCTTCCTCATAAAAATGGTTTTAACCACATTCAAAGTTTCCTTTTGGTTACATCCAAATTTGGAGTCGAGGCACCAATCTAATACTATTCCCCTCTGGCAAGGGTCCCTCCTATTTTTGCCTCTCTTTGTACGAGCCATTCTCAAAATCAAAATGAACACAATAAACTTAGCATGCCAACAATACACTAAATCAACAATGCACAATAGAGCCAAACCAAACCCAACATTACAATCTATATCCTTCTCAAACCCCATTTACATAATGTTCACACATTCCTTCATCAATAAAGACAAGCTTAGAAAATAACAACACAACAATATTGTCTTTTCTATGGCACAAACTAAAATCAAATTAACATCCCATGCATTTTTGGAAGCTACTTCATAACATAAATACCTTTCGCTATCTTTGGAAATATAAAATCATAAATGCTTAGATAATAAACTAAGTTGATTTCTTAACCCCTTCACCCATATGCACTACTTTGTCCAAGGAGGCTTAACAATTATATTTTGATCTATACCACATCAAGCTGATGGAAGATGACTATATAGTTCCATTTTAAGATTTTTTCTAAAGTGTTGAAAACTCATCTCGAAGAATTTATAAATTAACACCAAACCTTCTTTCATTTATTTTCTAAGTTTATAATTAGGTTATGTTCCTTTGCAAAATATATTAATCAAAATATGGGAATGACCTCCCACAATCATAGTTTTTCAAACCTTGATGTATTACAATCATACCTACCATGAATGCTCCTTTAGCTTTATAATTTGTTTTGACAGCTAGGAATAAATAATCAACATACTTGAGCTCCCTTTTATCATCTCAAATTACTAAGCCTATTTTTACAATCCTTTGCTTCTTTGAGCCTCATCAATGTTCAATTTGACAACCTTTGATGGAGTCCAAAGAGACTCCACATTTGTACTTATTCGTTTATTTTATTTTGTCTATTAGTTGTGTTGCCTCTTACCCCATGAATGAGGGTCTTAAACACAATATTATTTGGTTATGATATTACAATATATTGCAAGATTATATATTATAATTATATAAATATTATCAAGTATTACAATTATATTATATAGAATATATATTAATCCTAGCTTGGTCGTGAGACCTATGGGCATTTAAGCATTTCAATATGCTTACATATTCAATTGTATCATCACAATGCCTCATTAAGGGGAGTTAATTGGGTAATTATAGCCAAATATCAATAATTATATAGGATTATACTATAATTCATTTTGTGCACATTTTCTTCAACTAATTTTGTGTAAGTTATGTGATGCACACACAGTGACACAATTTTCAAGATGCATTCACTTTGAAAATTTATTTTTTTTAATAAAAAAATAAAAAATAAAAAACACACAACTTGTAGTACTCACTCTTGGTTATATTTCCACAAAATTATTATTAAAAATATCTAATGCAACAAAAAAATAGGGGGCACACACCTGACATTGTTATATTTTAGTAATAAAATTAGGAACGCTTTTGTGCGCACTCAACATTTCACCCCCTTAACTATTTTTAAAAATATTTAGTAGTTAGAAACTA
The DNA here is from genome assembly GCA_007258455.2 of Sequoia sempervirens. Taxonomy (NCBI): domain Eukaryota; kingdom Viridiplantae; phylum Streptophyta; class Pinopsida; order Cupressales; family Cupressaceae; genus Sequoia; species Sequoia sempervirens. Next base: position 33,136 of record VDFB02375829.1, on the reverse strand, counting down.
TATTAAGAGTACTACAACTCTTGTTCTTATTATATCTTCAAATTTTGATACATATCATAATACTTGTCCTATTTAAGATTTAACCAATTTCAAAAAAAAAAGTGAGCACTTTTGATCCCCCTTTTGTCCCCCATTTTCATGCACTTACCCAACCAAGTTATGAAAAAAATTAGTTTGAGTGTTCTATGATATTCTATTTCAAAATATTTTTTCAAACTTATAGATTAGTGCCACACAATGATTTTAATTTTTGTGGAGGATAAAAGATTTTTGAATGCCTTAAATAATTTTTAAAGTAAAATTTACGACAACTTTAAAAAAAGTTTGGAGAATTGTTTGAGGCACTATAGGACCAAATATAATGTTCAAACATTTCTATTTTATAGAGCTATTGTAATTTGGAACTTTACTTGTGAAATAAGAGGAACATGACAAATTTTTTATCTTAGTTTGATGTAGACAAATCAAGTACTTCAAAAATAGATTTAGAGGAACAGGTTCAAAATCAAATATAAGATGAAGAAGGATTAAACCAATCTCCAACACAAATAAACATGATATTTGATAAATTATAGATTTGCATTTCTAATTTGAATTCTAGCTATTGGCTTAGTAGTCACGACTCATTGATAAATAATTAGATTTATTATACCATAACATAAACTTATATATTTCTTCTCTAAATTTGTTTCAACACAACAAATTAGACACTATTTCTTAGACATATTCAAACCATTTTAGACTGAATCAATTTAATGAGTGCAACATATCTTCTTCATTATACAACATACCCAACTATAAGAGTTGATATTACAAAGTGATAAGATAATAGAGCTAGAAGAATTACAAAAAATGATTCATATTGCACAAAACAACTAAGAAAATTAAGATTAAAATTACATAACTACATTAGCATATATGTTCCATGTTACATATCAACACTATTGCTAGTCTAGTACATCATGAAAATTTAGTTGAACCAAGGTTGTTCACAATTAGTTTGACAATTTTTACTCTATGTATTAGATTGCAATGTAATTTGTTTTTGGAGTGGATGGCCTTGCATAGGAATATCACATAGAGATGTTCTTATCAAGCACTTTTGGAGTACTAATGGATTATGTGAAAATTGCACCCATTTATGCTGTATCCATCTTTTGCAAAATCCAATCTTCTGAGGCATGCACATGGATACAAGAAAAAACAAGAAATTGTGATGTTATCCAAGTTAGTGCATGAAGTTACCACTTAGTAATTTTCTCAATTTTTAGTATTTCTTGTTCTATCACTAGTTTAACCTTGCCGTCAATTGCCACCAATTTTGAGGTATGTCTTTGTGCATAAGAGCCAAAACATTCATTTTCAATAGCTGCCTATACAATTTTCCTTGTGCACCAAATATAGCCTCTTGGTCCATTTTATTTTTAATGGTTTCTTTTTGTGTTGCACTATGTGAATTTAAATCCCTCCAAATGGATATTTGGGTCTTCATACCCCAAACACATTTTCCATCTCTCCCAATATTAATTTAAGAGTTTGGCTAGTTGAATAAAAGTTCCCCAATCTCCTTAGCTTGATTCCTAGCCTTTGTCAATTTTTTTTGTCTTCTAAACAAATTTTTTTAATTATCTTTCATTGCTTAGTTTGAGCATTTTGTTCTTTGGGTCACCCAAATTCATCTCTACATTCCAACACTTCATTAGTTTGGAAACTAGCAAGGTTAATCATAGTTGGTCAAACATGATTTGACCACCCACTATCTCATCTACCAACTTGGGATATATTTTATAACTAGGCTATTGATGTTTTTCATTATGTCCTCTAGTTGTATCTTGTGCTAATAGGATTGCTAATATGTCTAGTGGATTGGTTGCTAAAAGACTCAAAACTTGCACGTGTAAGTTCATTGATAACTTTGAAGAATGAAGAATGAAGAATGAGGTTATTTGTTAGATTAACCAAACTAGTTATAGGATTTGGTTGAAGTTGATCTCCTATAGCTACAAAAAACATACTACAAGGGGAGAAGAAACACATATTCTCTTTTTCATGTGTGTGTTGTCTCATTTCCATCATTTACTCCTACAAAAACTTTTTGTTAGTCAACTGTATCATTTGTTCCTTCTATACATTTGCATGTGTTGGATGAATTTATTCCATTCTTTACTCCTTTCATACATTTACCTTTGTTCATTCCATTTTGTTGGCCTTATGCTTAGTTGTTGGATTGTCCTACATCTATTTTTACATTGCCAACCTCCATAGTTTATAAGCATTCACAAGGTAAATTAGGGGATGGATTAACATTATGAGTCACCTCTAGGCCTTGTGTATCAATCATATATACATTTGTTGTTGAATCTGAAGTGTTACTACACTCTTTAATCTCTTTAGGTAGCAAGGTTTGTTCCAAATCCAATCCAAGATGTTACTTAGATTCAAGTCATGGAAAAAAAATAAACTCCTCTTGATTAAGTGGTTATGGTAATTCTATTTCTACCTATGTTTCATCTTCCTTCACAAGAATAACTTGAGAAGAAAGGAAATAGTACATGATTTTTGTGGTTCATGTTTGTAAGATGATGGATCATATTGAAAAATTTCTTCACAATTAGGGGTGATGTCAAAATTTTCTATTGATGGATTTTCTCACATAAGCACACTTCCTATTTAGAGATTCATGATACACAATTAAAGGAAGGTGTCTTTCGCTTTAGATTTAAACAAGTTGGTCTAATTTCAATTGATTGTTTTTTCTCACAACCACACTTCCTATCCAAATCTTTCAAAGTACACAAGTAAAGGAATATATCTTTGGCTCTAGATTTGAACAAGTTGAAAGCTTATTGATCTTCCTCTTGATTAATTTGAATTGTGTTTCAACTAATTAATCGAGAGGTGATTAATAATTATCACCATCAAAATGTATACTCATTTACTATGGCAAATACAACAACTTTATGCACATTACACATTAGTGTCAAAATTACTTGATTTATTTAATATTCTATCATGTTTAGAACTCACACATTACAAAGTAGTTCCATTATAGATTACATATTTAATATTAATATAACACTTAATTACTATTGATATTAAAATAGATATCCATTATCCTCAAAAATTATTTGCATTACACAATACTATAAAAGTGTGGCTTTCCTCAATAGAATTATACAATATCCCTAGCTTTACACAAGGATCTTAGATTTATGTAGTTATCCTTAACTTTTTGCATTGTACCCTAGCTTAATGCATCAAACCTTACCTTTTCATAATGGTCCTTAAATTTTCAAAAGGATCTTTAGCTTTACACAAAAATATGTATTTACATTTAATGGTTCACAAATTTACAAAAGACACCTTATTTCAAAGCTTTTCTAATTTAATTTTTGTAGATTTTGATAACTCAAATCAAGATATTGCTATCAGGATTCAACCATGTAGTTTTACGAGTCAAACTCATGAGAGATGGGTTCTTGTGAACCACTACTCATGAAACATAGGTCAATGTGTTTGACTTGTAAAACTACACAGTTGAATCCTAATAGCAATATCATAATTTGACGTGTTGTGGAAAATACCTCCTACTTATCAACTCAAATCAACATTTAAATTTTCTTTAGTAAATTTTTGGGGTTTTATAGGGATCCATACCCAAAAAGAAAAAAGTATGAGATAAAGATTACAAAGAAAAAATTATAGAGAGAAGTCATTAGGTGGCAATTTAATTTTCCTTAAATCTTAATATAATACAACAAAAACTTATAGAGAGAATCCAACTAAGCACAATATAAAAACAAGGGAGAATCAAACATGTGCAAACGTCTTTAGTTAGATTCACCTTCTTTATTTTTGATAAGTAGGAGGTATTTTCCATAGTGTGGCAAATTATGATTTTGCTATTATGATTCAAGTACATAGTTTTCAAGTCAAACTCCTTGACCCATATTTCATGAGTAGTGGTTTTGATGCAGGAGCATCCGGGTCCATAGGCAATCTTACATCACCAAAAATATTTCTCTTTTGGTTTTTGTTTATTTTCAATAAGGGCTTAGGCATTTGGAGAATAATATTTTAATTTGCAACAATGTAGATTCCCTTGATGTGAAATTGTAAATGTAAATCACATGGGAAATAAGTCTTGGTAAAACAGTGAAGCATCTTGGAGGGGACTATGCCTTTTTAGTGTCCACTTTTGGAGAAGGTCAAAAAGTCTTGTATGAATGTATATGTGTCATAAAATGTCATAATATGGGCTGCAAAGGAATCTTGCATGTTGCTTGCATGTATTTGCATGTTGGCCACAAGCTTTGCATGTTGTTGCATCTTTGAAGTTGTATCTATGAGACCCATTTTTAGTAAAATGGGCATAACTTTTTCATACGGTAACAAAATTAAGAATTTCAAAATGATTCGGAAAGCTGGAAAGAAAGTGCACCAAACCCATAAATAGTTTGAGGAAATTCTGAAAAATGACAGATCGTTGATAGGCAGAAAGTGACAGGTTTTCTTGGTGGTTTAGTGGAGGTTGTTTTGAGAAACCAATGGTGGTTTCTTCTCTCACAACTTCTATGTATTGATGCTGCTCATTTGGAGAAGCGGATTTGGAAAAGGAGATTTTTGCATACTTAGATGCTGTTGGAATGAAGCTAGAAATGTCGAGTTGTAGATTTTTGTATGTGTAAAGCCCATGATGTATGGGAGCATATGAGCTCCATGATTATGTAATTCATTTTCAGATTTGAAATCAAGATATGTTGCATTTTTCTTTTCCATATTTGTTGTTAATGTTTATTTGCAGCATTCTTGCATAGTGGTGAATGTGTGTGTGGTTTTAGATTTGAAAGGGGAGAGTTTTTCCTCCTTCATCAGTGGTATCAGAGCAGGTGCTCCTGAGTGTGCAGGCAGAGCGCCGAATGTGAGGCAGTTTGCACTAGGACCTGAGAGTGAAGATTTTGTAAACAGATTGCCAAACGTGAGGCAGTTTACATGTGAAGAACTTGAGGGTTTTGAAAGTTGTGTTGTTGAGGATTTGAGAGGCCTTGAAATGGAAAAAAGGAAGAGGAAAAGTAATTTTGTCATTAGACAGTTTTTGTGGATTCCCAGACTTGAGAAAATCAATGAAAGATTGAGGATGGACAAGGCGAGAGAATTTGAGGAGTTGAAGCAAGCAGTGGAAGATTTGAAAGCAGATTGGGCAAGGATAAGAGGTAATGTAACTTTGTTTATCATTTTAATAATAATTTAAATGTAGGAAAGAAAGAGGATGAAATAGAATGTCATGCATGTGACACTATGGAAGAAGAAGATGAATGGGAAGAAGTTTCTGAATATGAAGCTGAGGATGCATGTCTTTTGGAAGGCATGAACAATGAGATGAAAGAAGTTGCAGCAAAGGGTGGAGATGAAGATAAAATTGTAGTAGTTGAAGAGGATAAAGATGTTACAACAAAGAATGAAGGAAAGAATGAGGTAAATGGGGAGGTAGAAGTTGAGATGATGAAATTTGAGGGTCCTATATTTGATAAAGAATTTGGTGTAGATGAAGATCTCCTACTTAAAGAGGAGATAAGGAAGATAGATATCTTCCTTGGAGGAAAAATGACTGATGAATGTGATAAGAGGATGGGGGAGATACAGGTGGGAGAAGATAAGTCCCATGAACATGTTGACCTTGTTTTGTTTGTAGGAAAAATAGAAGTTGCAGCAGAGAAGAAAGAGGTAATAGTTGCTTTACCTTATTATATGCAAGTGAAGGAAGATAAATTTGAAAGGATAATGAAAGAAAATGCAAATGGAGAAGATGAAACAGTTGATGGTGATAGAGAAGAAGATATTGCAGCAACAATAGAAATAGAGAGAGAAATCTTTGAGGTAATGGTTAAGTTTTCTGATTTTGATTATTACAATAAAGATAATAAGATGTATGCAATTGAAGTGTTGAATGTAGAGGCAGTGCAAATAGATTTTTTTAGTGCAGATTTGTATGGAGGTATTGCAGAAGAATATGAAGATTCTTCTTGGTGGAGGTGGTTGGTTTGTGGTGGGTTTCATCTCACAAAGGTGAAGGAAGAGAGAAGATGGTGTAAAAGAATGCGTAGTGTTCCAGGCAAATGTTGGAAGAAGAGATGGAAGGAAGAAGGATATAAGTTTTATTCAGTGATAGAGTTTGCTGTAGGTTGTTTACAATCTGGAAGGGTAGTCCTACTACTCAACTCCATTTTGTGAGTTATACTCACAAAATTCAATTTATTCGGCGTGTCTGATACAGGAGCATCTAGGTCCATAGGCAATCTTGCATCACCAAAAATATTTCTCTTTTGGTTTTTGTTTATTTTCAATAAGGGCTTAGGCATTTGGAGAATAATATTTTAATTTGCAACAATGTAGATTCCCTTGATGTGAAATTGTAAATGTAAATTACATGGGAAATAAGTCTTGGTAAAACAGTGAAGCATCTTGGAGGGGACTATGCCTTTTTAGTGTCCACTTTTGGAGAAGGTCAAAAAGTCTTGTATGAATGTATATGTGTCATAAAATGTCATAATATGGGCTGCAAAAGAATCTTGCATGTTGCTTGCATGTATTTGCATGTTGGCCACAAGCTTTGCATGTTGTTGCATGTCTGAAGTTGTATCTATGAGACCCAGTTTTAGTAAAATGGACATAACTTTTTCATACAGTAACAAAATTAAGAATTTCAAAATGATTCGGAAAGCTGGAAAGAAAGCGCACCAAACCCAGAAATAGTTTGAGGAAATTATGAAAAATGACAGATTGTTGATAGGCAGAAAGTGACGGGTTTTCTTGGTGGTTTAGTGGAGGTTGTTTTGAGAAACCAATGGTGGTTTCTTCTCTCACAACTTCTATGTATTGATGCTGCTCATTTGGAGAAGGGGCTTTGGAGAAGAAGATTTTTGCATACTTAGATGCTATTGGAATGAAGCTAGAAATGTTGAGTTGCAGATTTTTGTATGTGTAAAGCCCATGATGTATAGGAGCATATGAGCTCCATGATTATGTAATTCATTTTCAGATTTGAAATCAAGATATGTTGCATTTTTCTTTTCCATATTTGTTGTTAATGTTTATTTGCAGCATTCTTGCATAGTGGTGAATGTGTGTGTGGTTTTAGATTTGAAAGGGGAGAGTTTTTCCTCCTTCATCAGGTTCACACAAGTCCATCTCTCATGAGAACCAATGGCCCACTTAACAATTATTGCATCTAGGTGATGCATATAGGGTTGAAGCATTGGGATTTTTTTGGAGGTCACCCATCCTAGTACTACTCCAACTCAAGTGCATTTAACTATGGACTTCCCCCAAGATCAAGCCTTCTTAGCTTGCTATTCCATTTTTAAGACCTTCAACAAGTGTTATACCTCATGAACCATTCTTATAGAGCCTCTTTAACTCATCAATTGATGGATGCAATGAGTGCTAAATGAACCATTCATTTTCATGAGAGATGGATTCATGTGAACTATTGCTCATGAAATGGGTCAATGAGTTTGACTAAAAAATTACACAGTTTAATCTTGATAACAATAGCACAACAGGGGAACTTTCCCAAGATCTGGCTCTGATCATAATGCTCTTGTGCTTAAAAGAAATTCTGATCACAACAAGGGACCTTTCCCTTTCAGATTTGAAATAATGTGGAGCCTTCATCCATACTTTGCTGCTCTTGTTAAAAGTTGGTGGGAGGAACCTATAAGTGGCACCCCTATGTATTGCTTGGTGGAAAAGCTTAGTAGAATCAAGCAAAGAGTGAAAGGGTGGAATAAGGTGATATTTGGTAATATATTTGAGATTAAGAATGCCATAGGAAACAACTTAAAGGAAGTTCAGGATAACATGGAGGTTGGTCTAGTGGATGATGAGATATGTGCTAAGGAAAGAGACCTCAAATCTCAATGGTTTAAGATAAACATAAAGAAGGAAATATTTTGGAAACAAAAGTCTCATGTTCAATGACTAATTAAAGGGGATAGGAATACTAAATTCTTCTATCACTCTACCTTGAAACACATAAGTAGGAGCATGATCAAATCACTTTGAAAGAGGATGGCTCCATGGTCTCCACCAAAAAAGAAATTGCTGGGGAAGCTATTAACTTCTCCTCTCACCACATTGCTCCGAGCAATGTAAATCGGGTACATGATGAATTTCTTGAGGTGATCCCTAAAGTATTTTTGATCTTGATTTAAAGAATATGACTAATGTTATCTCTATGGAAGAAGTTAAAAAGGCTGCGCTCTCTTTTGGTGCTTTTAAAGCGCCTAGCCCAGATGGGTTTCATCCTGCTTTTTACCATACCTACTAGGATATTATCAAAAATGACCTTTATAATGCTGCTAGAGATTTATTTAGGTTGGGAAGGCTCCTAAAACAATTGAATGCCACCTTTATTGCCCTCATTCCAAAAAATATTGACGCCTTTTCAATTAAGGATTATAGACCTATAAGCCTTTGCAATACGGTCTATAAAATCTTCTCTAAAATTCTTGTGTTAAGGATCAAACTGGTGTTAGTTAAAATGATTGCCCCAAATTAGAAAGGTTTTGTCCAAGGCAGAAACATTCTTGATGCTGTCATCTTTACTCATGAAATTCTCCACTCTATGGACCATTGTAAAAAACTTGGGATGGCCTTCAAAATTGATATATCTAAGGCCTATGATAGAGTCTCCTGGCCATTTCTCTTTTTTGTTCTTAGGAAGTTTGGGATAGAAGGAAGATTCCTTAAGCTGATCTCTACCTGTGTAACCTCCCCCATGTGCTATGTTTTGGTTAATGGTGTCCCCCGAGGCTTTTTCTCTTGTGACCGTGGTCTTAGGAAATGTGACCCCCTCTCACCCTATCTTTTCATAATTGTTGTTGAGGTTCTTGGAAGGAATACTCAAAATTTGGTGGACTCTAAATCCCTAAAAGGTGTTAAAGTTGCTTCGTCTCTTTTGCCTGAATCCCACCAACAATTTTTTTATGATACTTTCTTGTTTGGGGACGCCTCGGTGGGGGAAGCTGGGCTTTGGAAATAGGTTCTAAATGACTATGCTGTTGTTTCTGGCGAGTTTATCAACTATGAAAAATGTAAGATATACTTCTTTAATATTGACCAATTGGTCAAGGAAAGAGTGGTGAAAATATTGGGATGTCAGGAAGCTATCCTACCTGTAGCCTACCTTGGGTTACCTTTGATTTCCAAGAAGTTGGAAAATAATTACTGGAATCAACTGATTGAGAGTGTTAAAAAAAAGTTGGTTGGATGGAAGGGGAAGCTTCTTAGCTTGGTAGGGAAGATCTAACTGCTAAAAGCCTCCTTACAAAATATTCCTATTTACTACTTGTCTCTCTTCAAAATTCTAGCCTTGATAGGGGAAAAAATAGAACAAATTCAGAGAAGATTCATGTGGTCTGGAATAGAAGAAAAAAATAGTCTGTCTCTGGTTGGGAAAAAGTGTGCACACCAAAAAGTGCTGGTGGTTTGGGGATAAGGAGAATCAATTTGCTTAATAAATCCCTAACTACTAAAGTAGGATGGAACCTCCTCGAAGGGTCTAAAGACTGGGTGAAGATTTTCCAAGACAAGTATTTGAAGAACATGAACCCTGTTCGTTTTCTCTCTATGACTGACCTGCCTAGTGGTTCTGTTTTATGAAATCACCTTGTTAAAATAAAAAATGTGCTGAAATTGGGGGTTAGAAAGAGAATTAGAAGTGGTAAAAATACTGACTTTTGGAAGGACCCATGGATTGAGACTTCTACTTTTTCCTCAACCAATGGATTAAATCCCCTCAAACAAAGCCTTGCCAGGATGTGGTAAAAAGGTTTCAGACTATGTCAATTGGGAGATGGATGAACCTAATTGGAAGGAGTTCAATATGCTATTAAGGAGGGCTAATTTAAAAGGTCAGAGATAGATCAATTGGGATCCAAACCTATTAAGGCTTCACAATATAATTAGGGAGGCGAAGTGGTTTGATAGTGAGAGGGAAGATGAATGGGTTTGGAAGGGTAGCTCTTCAGGCTGTTTCTTTGTAAAATAGGCCTGTAAGGAATTGGTTAAGCCCTTGTTAGACATCAAAGATCATCACTAGGAAAAAGTGAGACTAAAGAACTTGGTTCCTAAAATTAACCGTTTCTGGTGGGCTGCCTCACACGGAAAAATTCTTACCATTGACAACTTGGTTAGAAGGGGGTTCTAGTTGGTTAACATATGCTCCCTTTGCAAGTAGGATGAAGAGTCAATAATGCACATCTTCTTTCACTACCAGTTCTCCAGAGAGGTTTGGTCCTTCTTCCTATCATTGTTTTTCATTGATTGGGTGTTTCCTCACTCTATGAAGTCGTTTATAGAAAGCTGGTCAAATTGCCCCTTTTCCCATAAAGTTATTGTTGATCTCTGGAACCAAGTTCGCCCCCTTTGTTACCTAGGGAATATGGAAGGAAAGGAATAAGAAGATCTTCATGGAAGTGGAGAGAAGTAAATATGAGGTTTGCATGATAATAAAAACAAAGATTAAGGAAAATATGGAGGTTGGAAGATATATTTTCTCCAAAGTTTGGCCAAATTACAAAGAGATGAGAATAAAGTAGATCTGGGGTATAAGGAAGGATCTTACTAACCTAAATTGGATCAAGATGTTAACCAAAAAGTCTACACTGTGGACCCCTTAGAAAGATTGGAAAAGTGTAACTTTGATGGGTGCTCCAAAGGCAACCCAGGTATAGCAGGGGAATGGGGATTGCTCAAAAACCACAAAGGGGAGTGCATTGTGAGCTTTAGTGTTAACTTGGGTGTTTGTTCCAATAACAAAGTTAAGGCTATGGCTGTTTTAGGGGGCTTAAAGACTCTCAAGGAGTATGGCTATAAAAATGTTATTCTAGAAGGAGGTTCTAAGTTAATAGTGGATATTTTGAATGGTGTGGCTGCGGCCTCCTGGGAGCCAAAAAATATCATTGACAAGTGCCTGTCCCTCAAGAGTTGTTTTATCAACTGCAAGGTGTAATATGTATACAGAGAAGGGAATAATTCTGCTGATTGTGTTGCCAACGAGGCATTGAGGTGTATGGGGTGGAATCGTTGGGTTAATAATAACCTACCGAGGTCTTTAACGGACATGATTTTAAATGAAAAATTTGAATATGATTATAATTTACAAAGATGAAGTGTGGGAGTGGCGCAGGAAGCATGGGAGACCTTGTGTTTTTAAATGAATGCAGTTTAATGATGATAATTGTGGTACGATGAGCTTGTGGATCTTCTTTGGAGGTAAAATTAATCATTATCTCCTTCCCAAGGTGATCAAGGCTCACATGGAGATTTTCAAGTTGCAGAGGGATGTCAAATCCAAATATACCGATGCCTAATGTTAGCTCTCCCCATATTTGTGAAGATTTGCAAGGTAATATTATTAATGAGATGTTAATTACTTGCAATAATAATTATGAGATCTTGGCTCCAGGAATTGTGTCATTGGCTTAGCCTAAAAGAAAGTTCTCGATTCCTCATTTTTTATGGGCTTATTTTGTAACTTCGAGTAAAAGAGTTTTTTGCAAGACTAGTAGAGAGCCAAAGGGGTGGGTGGTTATGAGGAATAGCTCACGGTAGTCAAAAAATTTGTAGTGCTAAGATGGGTGGGCTGAGGAAGCACACAGAGCCTCCAAATTGCTAGGCGCTCAAGAAAAAATACAAACTTGAGATTATTTGATAATGTGGGCATGGTTCCTTTCTTTGAGTCCTTGAAGGGCTACAATGAGAGCCTTATTGCGAAGGGAATGTTGCTATCAGTGCTGTCAAGTTTGAAGTGACACTGATGTTTATCGTGGAAGCTACATGATTACAAAATCAAGGTATAAAGGTGGAAAAGAAGAGTAGGGCCAACTACCAAATGTTTGTGGACAAGTTTTTGCATGACAAAGAGAATCTGAAATGCTTCCAAAATGGGTATGCTAGGTTAGAGCTTCTGTCTCCCTATGCCCTGGTAAGTTTGTTTGTCATGAGATATTTCCAGCCTTAAGGTGGGACTCATTCACTTTTGATGGCGAATCAGTCCTCTGTTGGACTCAAGGAACACTGAGAGGGGGGAGTGAATCAGTGTTCAACAATATTTAAATTTCAATTCAGATCTTAAACTAGTTACAACATTTCAACAGAAGTAAAGATGCAAGCACAAGAAGGAAACAATCAAAAAACCATAACACCAGGATTTTTAAGTGGAAACCCCATTAGGGGAAAAACCATGGTGGAGGTTAATCCACAATTTATACTCTATTACAAGTATGAAGAAAAAGGGAATGCACATGCATTCAAGCACATTGCCTAGAGCTCACTGCTCAAAATTAGGAAGGCTCACTGCCTTACAATATATTTGGATTACAAAAAAAGGCTGAACTGAGAAAGTATCATCTGCAAATGCCTGGTATTAGTTCTAGTGAAGCTCATAGATCAAATTCTAGATCTTCTGTCTGATTCTGCACTTCACTCTTCTTTACCTTAATTCGCTTCACAAAAATCCTCTTTTGCACAAGCAAAATTTGCTCAACTGATCTTCTGATATTCACACACACATCTGTTCTTCTCTTCACACCCATACACACATCAAAATGAATTACCCGAACTCACATATATATCCGATATCAAGGAATTAGATGCTTTATGTCAGCTTTAGCGAAATAAAAGTATTTTCCAATTGTCGGCTCAATCCATATTTGATATTCAATGCGTAGCCATCATATTTAGCTAATGTTATGCTGGGACCCAAAACAAAATGTTCAAACACATAAATATTTAAACAATTACTCCTTATACATCCGTGACATGCCATATACTCTAAGTCGACCTTCTTGAACAAACAAACAAAAAAGCATTCTGCTAGATCTCCTAACTTAACCACCAATTGATGCAACATCAAAAAATTTAACAATAAGATAGAATAGATACTTAACATCCTTCCCAAAGATCCAAAACTCAAAATGATAATCCAGTGAAGCATACAGATCGACATACTAACCAAATACCCTATTCTTCATTTTCACTTATGGTAAAACTTTGTTCTTCACTCTGCCTGGTGGTAGGAACAAATTCTGATCTGCGGACCGAAATAATGACTTAGGTTGCCATCAATGACAACACTAGAAGCCATATTCCAACAATCTCCCCCTTTGGCATTGATGACAACACTTAGTGAAAAATGACTAAGTGTCAGAACCAATATGATTATGCTGCCAAAGTTTAAAATTTTAGAACACAACTTCTTTTCAAAACACAACTCCCCTTTAGAATGATAAAGCATTTTTTACTACTCTCTCTCCCCCTTTGACATCGATGCAAAAAATATTTTGGATCTCCCCTTTTGTTAATTCAAAATTGGATCAAAATTTGAAGAAATACACCTGTTGCTCGAGTTAGAAAATTATCTTGTACTTATCTTTCATTTCTGGAAGAAATTTCCTCCAAGCTTCTACTGTAATCCCAATGATTAAGATCAAGCTATTTTTTTCTGATGTCTGGTTGATAATCTGGAAGAGAGATTCCAAAATTGTGATTGCCTCTTCTAATTTTTCTCCTTTCCCTAGAACCTCAATTAACTGCTCTAACCTACATTTGGTTAAATCCTTCACCTTCCAAAACACATCCACAAGGTTGTTTCTAGTGAACTAAACTTTTGTATGCTTAGATTGCAATTCTTGAATCCTTTTCTTGACTACACCATCTTGATCCTGAAACATGTTATAATCCTGACCAATTTTATTCAGCTCAGATTCAATCTGCTCCAGCTTATCTTTGTATTTCCCAACTGCATGAGGCCAATGAAGAAAATAGTTGTAGATGTTATTAGCTATATTTATGCATTGCCTCAACAAATTCATTTGCTTTTTTAGTTTGGTAAGAGATAGCTTGAACTTCTCGTTTAGATGTAGAATTATTTCTTCCTCTTTTCTGTCCTCAGACTCAGAGACCATGGCTTCCTTAATGCACTCAATCATCTCTTCAAGAAACACGTTATGAAAACTCTCCAAACAAATGTTAGTGTGCATAAAATAAGTAATTAGTGTTCTCTCGATCAAGTCCTGCTCATATGAGGGTCTATCAGACCATATGTTTGCAATTTTCTAAATCCCATCTTTCTCTTGAACAATCTGCAATATCTTTACCTTGGATAAAACACCTTCTTCGCTTCCTTTTGCTATAATTACATCCAGTTCAACTGATTCCGGTTTTTCCCTTGGAGTGTACTCATCATATTCTTCATCTAGTATGTCCACAATCACTAGATATTTACCTTTTCCTTCAATTTTTGGAGTTTTGTGTGTTGAAGGAGTGTAATCAACAATCCCTTGAGCTCTTTTCTTCTTCCTCTCCATCTCACCGGAAGAGGATCCAAATTCAAGTGCTCTTACTGGAATGGAAATGCTAATTGTTCCAAACTTCCCAAGCAACTCTTTAAATAAATTTGCATACTCATGCTTACAGCTTGCCAAAGTATTAGAATGCTCAAAAATCTATATACAAACCAGTTCATTCTCTTTCCATACAACATTATTGATTTGTGGCAAGAAATTCAAAAAATACATCACAAGACATATGACCAAGGTACCAAACCTGAAGGGGTAATCTTTCTCCTTTTTTAGTTGCACATTTTCCATCAGTTGATATTTTAGCAATCCACACAGATCAAAATCATGATCCTCCATTAGCATTTTATGAGAGATGTAAAATACACCTACCGAAGTTGCGCCTTCCCTGTTTCTGAAAAAGATTTTGTATGAGATTCCATGCGCAATGTACCTTGTTATCGGATCTTTGATCATTGAAATTATCAGAGCCCTTTGATCTCTTGTTATTCCTATTAGGGTTTCAACTTCCTTGTTTTGAATTGACTTCTTTCTCGATATATCCCCAACATTGCATAAACCAATTAGATTCTTGATCACTTCTTTTGAAATGAGATAGGGTTTATCCAGAGTTAGAATTCCATCATTCAATCTGTTCAAGATAAACCTAACGACTTCCGCGTTATCAAAATAGGGAAATTTACTCCAAATGTCCAAACTTTTGTGTTTCACACCTTCAAGCCATTTCAATTCATCGACCAACAACATATTTCTCACATCCCTAATCTTTTCACTGCTGTATTCATCTAAATTCACCATTCCTTTGACTTGCTTCATTTTCCTTTCCGTATTGAACAAGTTTCTTCCAAACACCAAATTAATTGAGAATTCTACAAGCAACTGAAATACCTGATGAATTCATTGCCGAATTGACTTTACTCCTTCAAAATTTTGCTGCAGAGGCTCTCCTTCTATTCTTCTTCAATGCAAGGTGTCAAATGAGGGTTCCAAATACCCTTTTATAACTTGCACACCTAACCTTTTTATTGCATTAAATATTTTCCCTAGGTGTTCCAGATACTCTATCTTCTCAGAAAACAAAAGAAGAATTCATCTACGGACCTTTTGCTTCTCAAATTTCTGCACAAACGATCACTGATACATTTGTAAACTATTAGCAAAACTACTGACAACTTCTTGCATTTCGGTGCCAACTATCGATAGGGGGACAAAGGATTTTCTTGAAAAACTCCCCCTAGGCCAATGGCTTGAGATCAATTTTTGGAGGAATTACTGGAACTTGCTTCTGGTGCAGGCTTATTTCCTTCATTAGATTTACTCTTCCTTACCCATGTTTTCTTCATTTGATCTCTTATCTCTTCCAAAATCACTTTCCCTTTTCCTTTATCATCCTTTTGTGAAATTCTGCCTTTGTATATCAGACCTCTTCTATCCGTGTTTCTATTCCTGCAGAATCTTGCAATGTGACCAAATTTGTTGCAATTGTAACACACAATATTTCTTTTTTTAGACCACTCATTCCATTGATTTCCTCTTGATCCACATTTATTAGCAATATGCCCAAATCTTCCACAGGTGTAGCATTTAACATTCCTTACATTGACATAAATACTTCTGCATTCAATTGACTTATGACCAAATTTGTTGCAACTAAAACATTGATCGAGAAATGATGGACTGCTTGAATTTATTTTACTTCTACATTGAGAAGCCATATGACCCAATTTGTTACAAGCAAAGCAGTGACCATTAAAATTTTGAGCATTGGGTTGTCTTATCAGATGCCTTCTGCCTTTGTTCATCTGATTTATTTGTCTGGAATCCTCATGCTCATATCTGAAGCTTTCTCCCTTCTCATATCCAAGACCTCGCATGTCATTTGCATCCTTCTGTCTTTGAGTCAACTCATCAAGCTTAGCAGAACTGATCTTGAACTTCTCTTTGTATTCATTTGCAGTAGTGAGTTCATCTATGAGGATAACTATTTGTCTTTCAAGCTATTGTTCATTATTTTTGGATTGTTGTAGTTCAATCTCCAGTTGAATGAATCCACTATTTACTCTGTTGGATTCTTAAGATCTTTCTTTTAAGGACTGGGCTAGATTCTCCTCATTCTTCCTTCTTTCTTCAATCTCCTTAGTTTACCTCATCACCATAGATTCCATCTCAATCTTTAGAGAAACATTATCTCTAGCAATATTTTCACATTCTTCAGTTATTTCTTTTAAGGTCCGATTCAGGTAAACATCTTCCAACCTTTTACTTTCTTTCTGCTTCAGATGATCACAAATTTCCTTCCTCTTTTCTCTTGACTCATTGATTTTATCCTTCAATGATTGAATGGATTTTTCAGCATCCTCAAGATTTGCTTTTAATTTTAGGACTTCTGCTTTAGACTGATCAAGATCATCAAGTGCCACCAAAAGCTGCTATTGAAGACCACTAGAATCAATTACATTCCAAGATCCACCTCAAGCTATTAAACTTCTACAAAGGAACCTTGATTTGATATCAATTGTTGGACTCAAGGAACACTGAGAGGGGGGTGAATCAGTGTTCAACAATATTTAAATTTCAATTCAGATTTTAAACCAGTTACAACATTTCAATAGAAGTAAAGATGCAAGAATAAGAAGGAAACAATCAAAAGACCATAACACCGGGATTTTTACGTGGAAATCCTATTAGGGGAAAAAACATGGTGGAGGTTAATCCACAATTTATACTCTGTTAAAAGTATGAAGAAAAAGGGAATGCACATGCATTTAGGTACACTTCCTAGAGCTCACTGCTCAAAATTAGGAAAGCTTACTACCTTACAATATATTTGGATTACAACAAAAGGTTGAATTGAGAAAGTAGCATCTGCAAATTCCTGGTATCAGTTTCGGTGAAGCTCATAGATCAAATTCTGGACCTTCTATTTGATTCTGCGCTTTGCTCTATTCTACCTTAATTCACGTCACAAAAATCCTCTTCTGCATAAGCAAAATTTTCTCAACTAATCTTTTGATATTCACACACACATCTATTCTACTCGTCACACCCATACACACATCAAAATGAATTACCTGAACTCACATATATATCCGCTATCAAGGATTTAGACGCTTTATGTCGACTTCAGCGAAATAAAAGTATTTTCCAATTGTCGGCTCAATCCATATTTGATATTCGATGCGTACCCATCAAAGTCGGCTAATGTTATGATGGGAACCAAAACAAAATTTTTGAACACATAAATATTTAAACAATTACTCCTTATACATCTGCAACATGCCATATACATTGAGTCTACCTTCATGAAAAAACAAACAATTTTTTTTGGTTGGATCTCCTAACTTAACCACCGATTGATGCAACATCACAAAACTTAACAATAACATATAATAGATACTTAACATCCTTCCCTGAGATCCGCAACTCAAAATGACAATCTGGTGAAGCATATAGATTGACATACTAACCAGATACCCTGTTCTTCATTTTCAGTTTTGGTAAAACTTCGTTCTTCACTCTGCCTGGTGGTAGGAACAAATTCTGATCTGCGGACCAGAATAATGACTTAGGTTGCCATGAATGACAACACTAGAAGCCATATGCCAACATCCTCTCCCAAAATTATGAGAAATCAGGGACCAATCTTGTAGCACCAGATCTGAGGTTGTCTGCTTGTCTGGTTGATAATGTTAATTCTACAAAAAACAAACATAATGTCTTCTCCAAGCTTGAAATGAGGTTGATTTGACATGAAGCACCTTGTTGACTTGTTGAACACCTTTCAACACCTAATTTCTTGTCAAATATGTATACAAAAGTCTGAAAACACACATGTAAGAGGGAAAAATGGTTAAGGGTTAGGTTATAGGGATTTGCCTTGGTCAAATCCCACTTTGGTAATCAAACCCTTAATAAAATAATAAAATGAAAGAGAATGATAAACAAATAACATGCAAATGCTATCAACTTACCAAACCCTTGTTGAAGAAAACCTGAAGATATGTCAATGGCTGCTCTTGAATGCTTGATTCAATGATGCAAAGTGCTTGAATGTTTGAATGAATGTGTGAATGAGTGAAATTGATGAATAGGGGTTAGAATGGATGTAAAAACACTTATTTATACACACTTGTGCCTTATTAACCCGTTGATACCTCATCACAGGCTGACGTCAACTAATCTTGAATAAAAACCCGAAAGAAAATTTGAAATATTTTGAATTTGGAGACAAGAGAGACTCATTCACCACCCATTGCGAATGGGTCCCACCTTGGACTTGAAAGTGGGTGTCAGGAATTAAGTCACATTTAATGTTGTTTGTCAGGTTTACATTCAAAAATACACTTAATTAAGCCTTATAAGGGCATAAAGGGGTCAAATAAAGCATACAAAAGGTGTAAATAGTGAAATTATGCCTAGAAAAGTGTGAAATATTGATACAAGACTTTACAACACTTCAAAATAGGACTTAATAAGTGATGAAAAGGTAATTTTTAGGTGAATTGTAATGAGTAGAGTCTAGAAAAGTGTAGAAATGTTTTACAACACTTCACAACACCTTCACAAGATGCCATTATTTGAATTTTAAGGACCTAAATGTGCATGTTCAAGCCATATTACATCAATAAATCAAAGAAAAATGGACCAAACATCATGAAGAAAGGCCTAAAAGACCATGAAAATGACAAGGGGCCATTTTTCTATGGTGCATTTAGCTCCCACTTTAGTGAGAGGATGAACTTGCTTTAAACTCACACTAAAGTAGCCACGCATATTGAGACAGAGCCAAGTGCACTTATGCTTAGCAAGATGGAATAACAATGATCAAGAGGGATGATCAAGCCCCCAGGATGAAGATCCCATGAAAAACTAAACATAAGAACAAAGGAACACAAGTGTTGAAATGAAAGAATAGGATGAAGCTTCAATCGTCTGTCCAACTAGTTGTGGATTAGATCTAGGCTGTTTGTTTGAAAATGAGAATGCATACTCAGTCTAGGGTGAAAGAACTCATTGCGTTCTGCCGAGTGAGAAGGCCCAAAAGGTAAGATACATACGCTAGTTGGTATGCACTCACAAAAACATAGGTGGCTATGGGGAAAGTTGTGTCACAGAATGGGATTCCCACTCAACCAAATTAAAGTTATACCTCCTAATAACTTTAACAAGGCACCACAAAGGAAAATGTTAGTTCGTGCTTCATGAGACAAGCAAAGCTTTGTATGCTTATAACTCATGAACAAAAAGCAAGGTACCACATGCATGCAAGTTGCATTATGTAAGGTGGCAAAAATGCAAAATGTAAAAATGTAAAAATGTAAAAATGTAAAATGTAAAATGTAAAATATGTTCAAAGGAGTCTTGTTAAGTTCATGCAAGGTCTATCACTTAGGGAAAATTGTGTCTAATATCTCCAAGAGAGGACCAATCAAAGAATAGAATATTCACAACTTAGGGGATGTAGTGCGTCACATCAGGCCACTAAGAGGAATGCAATATGCTAAGATATATCACACTTATGAAGGACATCACACCTAATGTCATCCACAAAGTGACAAACACATCGTATGAAGTGACAAAACGACACTAAGAACAAAGAATGCAAATGAAATGATGATAATGTATGCCCCCCACTTTAAAGAAATTGCTACACACTTTTTTGTGAGAAATTACTTTAAAGTAGCAAAGGAAAGGATGCAAAAAGAAAACAAGACATGAGATCCAACTTGGAAAGCCCTATACCAAGTCATATGTCTCTAAGTTAGGCTACTTCATGTAAATGAAAAAGAAAGAAAAGAAAAGGGAGGTTGCCCCCCAGAAAGGAACACACCAGACACATAAGGGATCTATGGATTTTGGGTCAGTATGTTCATTGCTACAATGTTTTTATTAAAGAGCTCGAACCGTCATCATTCCCCAAAGCACATAGAATTGGAAGAATGACACAAAGAGAGGAAAAACAAAGGAAAACAAAAGCCTATTTTGGGTCAACATGGAAGATACATAGCGTTCTCAATGCTTTGTGTCATCCCCAAAAGGAAAACACAAGCGAAAAGAAAGTGAAAAGGAAAAAGAAAAGGAAAATCTTTTGGGTCAACATGAAGGAGAAATTTCAGTCTCAATGCATTGTGTCATCCCCAAAAGGATAACAAAAAACAAAAAGGAACAAAATAAAATGACCTTTTGGGTCAACATGGAAGAGACATAGGGTGTCTCTATGCTTTGCGTCATCCCTAAAAGGAAAACACAAAAGAAAAAGCGAAAAAGGAAATGCACAACATAGAGAATAATAGAGGTACAAATAGAAGAAGTGTACAAAGAGGGAGAAAACATCAAACACACCATACAGGGGAACACGATATGCCCATAAAATAGCAAAAGAAAGAACAAAGAAAAATGTAAAAGGATAGTAAGGTGAATGTAAGTCAACCATCTAACAAGTCATCCGCCTCCCAATCATGTTCAATGTATTGCGAGGGCGGTTGACTATCCAAAGGAAGAATTGCAAGTTCCGAACTAGGAGATGTACCAAGTTCCTCACTTGGTTGAGAAGATTTATCATTTAAGCTCATGGTAGATGAAAATATAGAGTTTAGATTGTTATGCACTTCTTCATCTATCTTTGCAATCTACTCATCATCATCATCAAGATTGATTATGACAGGAAGACAAAGGGTTGTTTCTAAGGAAGGATGTATCAAAAGTTGTGGTTGTTGGATTTGTTCATTTTATTGTGAGGGTTGGATTGTTCTATCTTGTGGTGGGTCAAGAGAAAGAGGGTGGTCATCTATTGCTTTAGTGAAATTTGGAGGTTGGTTTTCTTTATTTTCTTCCATTCGGGACTGACGAGGAAGGAAATGACGATGACACCTACGTTCCCTAGCACCGTGGTTGCGCTTAATTTGAATTTGAATTTGTTGAGGTGTAAGAGCGGGTTGATCTATCATTGGTTCCTTTTCTTCCGGAGGGGGAAGAATGGAAGAAACCGAAGAGGATGGGTCAATCACTTTCTCTTTAACTTTATACAGTTGTTTAATGCGAGGAGGAATGACATGATTGGTTTCATTTTCTCTTGGTCATTTAAATGATGGAGAGGAAGTCTCTAAGGGTGGTTGTTTATGAGGCTGGATGGTTTTTTCAATGTTGGAATTAGGATGAAGCATGATTTCATCTAGGATAGGAAGAGTGGAAGTGGACGAGGACATCTTATGAAGAGACAACTCGTCTATTCATTTGGCTTTGAACTTTTGATAGGTTATGAAAAATAAATATTTACGGGGGGTGATGGTTCCATAGGTTCAGGCCAAAAGGATTCTAAGGAAAAATTACCTTTAGACGATAATGGATTAAAGCCACTATGGTTTATGGTAAATATTTCATTGCCATGTGGAAAATTCAAACATTTGTGAACTGAAGGGACCACTTTCATTGAGTGAAGCCAAGGGTGGCCTAGCCACAAATGAAATTGATTTGATTGTGGAATAATATAAAATGTTACCTCCAAAGTTTTGCGTCATATTTGTAAGGGGAGTACGATCAATCCAATCGCAGGGCAAACAAAACTAGTATGTGTTTTAATCCATGTAGTCGGTTTATTATACTCATCTTGATATAGCTCATGTAATACTAAAAACTCTTCCGTGATCACATTCTCGCCATAGGTGGGATCTATTAATATCCCATTGGTGGGCTTATCATAGATTCTGATGGCTATGTAAAGAGGACCATCAAGAAGCTTTTGAAGTATATCTTTAGAAGAAAAGGTGATATCAAGAGTTTTGTTGGTTGGGCCCTTACGAGGGATAACGTCTATTGCACCCACAAGTTCATCCATAGGATTAACTTGGGTAACACTTGGAGTTATATCATGTTGTTCATTATTGGTATCAACATTCATTACATTAGTGTTTGAAGGTTCACTAGCCTTGACAAATGAAATATTATGTTTAGGCATGGGGTTGGTGAAAATTTGTAAATTCTAGTTAGGGGGTGCAACGAATTTATTGCCTTGATCATTAACACCCGCAATGGACAAATGATCCAAATCAATGAGGTCTTGAACTAAGTGTTTGAGACACTTACATTGTTCGATGTCATGGCCATTTTGGCTATGAAAATGGAAATAAGAATTTGGTTTAAAGGTGGGTGGTATCAAGTGGTTTGACGGTAGGAAAGGTGATCATTTGTTGCTGGAGCAATTGGTTCATTGTATTATGGAGGGTATCAGGTAAGGGAGTAAATTGTCTCTTCGGATCCCCATAGGTGTAAGGCATCGCTACTTTAACATCTGCCACTTGATTTTGAATAGGTTGGGTTGGTTGCAGAGGAGGGGGATTGAACTGTAAAAAGCCTCTATTTGGTTTACAAAAGTTTTGTGTTGTTTTGGTTATTAGGCTCAAACTTCTTAGCTTGATTAGAAGTGGACTTTGAATCACGACTAGAAACCGAGTTGTGATAGTCACATAGGGTTGTGCATAAGTGCATGAATGAAGGGAATTTCATCATGGTTAACTTATATTGAAGGTGTGTGTGCAAATTTTTGATTAACATCTTTTGTAGATGTGAATAAGGAATTTTGAAATCAACTTGAGCATACAATGACTGATAATGTGAAATGAAGTTACTTTTTCATCGACATTTTGTCTACATCGCATTAGATTAGTCATTGTCTTTCTAGGAGTCATATGAACTTGGAAGTGACTTATGAAGGAATCCACAAGCTCATTGAATGATCAGATGAAATGAATTGGGCAAGTTTAAAAACCACTCTAATGGAGTATCTTTCAGGGTCCTAGGAAAAAGTTTGGCTAAGAGTTTATCATCAAGGACAAAATCACTGCATAAAGCTGTATAAGCATTGACATGGTTAATAGGGTATCCTTTACCTCTGTATTTCTCAAACCTAGGAAATCCTATCCCTTGTGGCATTAGGGTGCATAAGATTTCTAAGGATAAGGGGCTACTATGAACATGATATGTGGGTGGAGCGTTTTGACCTTGGCTAATGGTGGAAATTTGTTGTTGCATGGATGAAACAGTATTAAGGAGCTGCGTAATGATGGGATCGGTGTAAGTGGTATGAGGTGGAAGGGAAAATGGAGATGGAGTGTTTGTAATGTGAGGGGAGATGAAAGGGACACTAAGAGGGGGTGAGGGTGGTAGAGGGGACTTGTGATGCCACAATAGAACTAGAAATAATAGTTGGAATTGTGAAAGAAGGAGCCGCATGACTAACCTGTTTCATAGTTGTTGTAACCTGAGGAGTGGTATAAGTTGGTATGGATGCTATGGTTGAAGGGGGAGGAATGTGAGGTCATCCTTGGCTTGCAACTATGTTTGTTGAATTAGAAGAAGCATGTTTATTGTAAATATTAGCAATTATTTTCATAACTTGTAAGCCATCATCACTTTCAATCAATTGATGAAGGTTTTCTATGGTTGGTATAGTAGTGGTGGAAATGTTTTCAAGGGACAAGTCTTGTTGTAAGTGTGCAAAATCCTCATGAATATTAATGACCGTTTCTTGGATGGAATTTTTTTGTGTGTCAACATTCATTAGATGGAAAGGTGAGGGTATAGAAGTGGTATTGTCCATACTAGGAGTAGGAGCTCTTGAGATCCCAAGGTCAACAACAAAAGTGCTATCGTGGGAAGCCATGAGTCTAGAACTTCATCTCACTAAAGTATTATCAATCGGGCACCAAACACTCATACAAGTACCACAAAAGATGGAGTGAATGAAAATGCAATGTAATCTAGGAGTGAAAAATGCAAATAACAAAAATTCTGCTAACTGCAATAGAGAAGTAACTACAGAGAACAAAAATGCAGAAAAATGTCAAAAAATGTCTAAAAATGCAGTTTGAAATGTGCAGGTGGATTGATTCGCCCAGGGTGGCGAATGAGTCCTAGTATGAGATTTTTTTGTGTTTTAAGAAAATTTAAATTGATTCTAATGCTTTTCAGATGCCAATGAAGGATGCAGATGCAAAGTTTCAAGTTTCTCAATTATATGCAATGCAAAAGTGAAATCTAAATGAGTCTTTCACTGATGCAAGTTAAGAAACCCTAGGATGCAAAAACAAAACAATAACCTAATTGTATGTTGATGAAAATGAAGTTTAAGATGAAAGATGCAATTTAAATAAGAAGTGTAAAGTGATCAATATGTAGGTTCACCTAAATGAACCGTAGATTTTTGGCACCCTAGTCCTTTCTAGCACTTCTAGGGTTTTTCATCGAAAAGGAGAAAGAAGGGCCAAAAATCTAGATAGGATCATTCAAATTATGCAATGTATGATGTTATTTAGATAAATGAAATGAACTAAGTGCAATTAGATGATCTATGTGACTGATTATGTATGAAAAACCTAAGATTAATGCAATGTTGGAAAATACAATGTGATATGCAAACAATGAATTAAGAATGAATAAATGCAAAACAAAAATGAAGAAGGATGATTCAGAGTGCACCTGGGTAGAGATTGGAGAATCTAGAATCTTCTGAATGCTAACTGAGATTACAAAAAATCACCATTGGGACTAATTCTCCACTGATGGTGAATTAGTCTTGCTTCTGATGAAAACCGTTGGAAACTAGTTTTTGAGTGTCAGGATTTAGAATTTGACAAAATTTGGATTTCTAGCCTTAAGGTGGGACTCATTTTCCACTGATGGAGAATGAGTCCTCCCCAAAAATTCTAAGAAATAAGGGACCAATCCTATAGCACCAGATATGAGGTTGTCTGCTTGTCGGGTTGACGAAGTTAATTCTATAGAAAATGGACAAAATGTCTTCTCCAAGCTTGAAATGAGGTTGATTTGACTTGAAGCACCTTGTTGACTTGTTGACCACCTTTCAACACTTAATCACTTGTCAAATCTGCATAGAAAATTCTACAAACACACATGCAAGAGGGGAAAAATGGTTAAGGGTTAGGTTATAGGGATTTTCCTTGGTCAAATCCCACTTTGGTAATCAAACCCTTAATGAAATAATGAAATGAAGGAGAATGATAAACACATAACATGCAAATGCTATCAACTTACCAAACCCTTGTTGAAGAAAACTTGAAGATATTCCAATGGCTGCTCTTGAATGCTTGATTGATGCTTGATTCAATGATGCAAAGTGCTTGAATGCTTGAATGAATGTGTGAATGAGTGAACTTGATGAACGAGGGTTAGTATGGATGCAAAAACACTTATTTATACACAATTGTTCCTTAGTAACCCATTGATACCTCATCAAAGGTTTACATCAAGTAATCTTGAATAAAAACTTGAAAGAAAATTTGAAATATTTTGAATTTGGAGACAAGAGGGACTCATTCGCCACCCAAGGTGAATGGGTTCCACCTTGGACTTGAAAGTGAGTGTTAGGAATTAAGTCACATTTAATGTTGTTTGTTAGGTTTACATTCAAAAATACACTTAATTAAGCCTTATAAGGGCATAAAGGGGTCAAATAAAGCATAAGAAAGGTGTAAATAGTGAAATTATGCCTAGAAAAGCGTGAAATCTTGTTACAAGACTTTACAACACTTCAAAATAGGACTTAATAAGTTCAATGAAAAGGTGATTTTTAGGTGAATTGTAATGAATAAAGTTTAGAAAAGTGTAGAAATGTTTTACAACACTTCACAACACCTTCACAAGACACCATTATTTGAATTTTAAGGACCTAAACGTGCATGTTCAAGCCATATTACATCAATAAATCAAAGAAAAATGGACTAAAAATCATGAAGAAAAGCCTAAAAGACCATGGAAATAACAAGGGGCCATTTTTCTATGGTGCAATTTTATGAAAGGAAGACTAACTTATTTGTAGGTACAGATAGACCACATGGAGAAAGCCTTGGTTAGGTTGATGAAGGTGACTAATAGGATAATGCGAAGAGAGATGATTGGTGTAGTTTTTGGACAAACAAAAATCACCAAGAAGCTGAAAAAATTGGGAAAGTCTGATGATTTGAAGGTGCTAGATGATTTAGACGGACTTGACTAGAGGGCGTATATCTCCCTTATTGGTGAATATGGGGACCTGTTGGGAAAAGCCAAGTAATGGCTTTCTCTTTTGATGCTGTTTAATGACTGTTGTCCTCTTTTTGTCTTTTTTGCTTCCAGATTCTGGACTGCTATTTCATAATAGCTTTGTTATGGTTTAGGACTACTTGGTATATGGTGGATTTGATTAATGGCCTGCATAACTTTAAGTACTCTAGCAGTAACTTCATGTTTTTGATTAATTATGGTTGGTCTATGGTTATGGTTATGAATTATGGCCTGCATGCCATATTTTTTGATTCTGGTTGGTGATGCTATTTACCACCTTGTTTCTTTTCCTTTTTGTTCATGTGGTTGTAACCATAGGATCAGGATCCTCTCCTCGCTTATCTAATAAAAAATAATAGCACAACTTTATTTTTTTTTAAAATTCCATTATAATTTTCTTAGAGTACATAGTCCCACCGTTTTCAATATACTCTATCCCCAAGACACTCTTCACTAAAAAATTGAGATACCTTGTGATGGTTCTTAATAGCGCTTGTGTCAACCTTCATACCATTGGCTTGTTGATTTGTTCCTTTCTTAATATGTATCTTCATATTTTGGTCATTGTCGAGTTCATTTTAACACATTCATGGTGGCCTAGTTCATAAAGATTCAATTAAATATCTCAATGTTGGCATTAGTCTAATTTTTTGTTGTTATGTTTGATCATTGATTTGCTAATGGTATTCACCTTTCTTTTATTTGATTTGTTTATTTTTGTTGATTGACTAGTTGAATTTTGAAGATTTGTAGAGTGACTTTGATAGTAAATTACCCATATCTCGATCTACCAAAATTGTACATTTCATCACCATGATACATCCAATATGGAATATTTATTCAAATAAATGATGACATACATGTTTATGATTGGGCTAGTAAAACAACCAAGCATTGTTCAGAGGGTAAAATTTCAAAGTTGTGTCTCACTTTTATAAAAGAAATGACCAACAATGATTTAACTTTTTAACTTGAATCACTAGAAAGTGACATGTTTTTAATTTTGAAATGATGTAAACTAATGTTTGTGTATTTTATATTTTAAAACAAATAAAAAATAGTTGAATAATTTTTTGTAAAAAAAATCAAAATTAAGTGGACTTCCATTTTTTTATATAGTAAATTTTATTATTTTTCTTCATTTTTTTAGGTATTTATAACTTGAAACTTTAGTATATAGATTAATTTTTCTATTTTGATAAATATTTTTAAAAATAAATCTTGATACTTGTGTGTACTAAAAACACAACTATTTCAATGGGATGCAACTTTTTGTTTTATCTATTTATCCAAAATAGAAAGAACATATCATCTTGACATGGAATATCTCCTCTAGTGCATGATTTTTTTCATTTAAAAAAATTAACCTTAGTATTTTTTCTTAAAAAAATCAACTTGATATTTTGGTGTTGATGGTCTAATTTTAATTAAAAAAACATAAACACTAATTGAAATATTATATTTTTGAAAACAACATTTATAGATCTACAAACAAGTATTTTAAATTAAAAAAACATGGTATTGACTTCAAAGTCATGTTGCATACGTATTTGGTGGACACTTCTAATTATAAAAGTTGTGGCCTAGATTAAATTCAACTAGAATGAATCTAGGTATAATATGTTTTCTACCAAACTTAACTTTCAATTGGAAACATTTATATTTATTTGTGTTGATAGGTTGGCTTGAAGTGAGACACAACTTTAAACTTTCATGTATAATTAAAAGTGATAAAGTGGAATGGGTTCCTTTTTGGTATGGAGCTCAAGGTGATTTGACATATTTTTATTTACTTTTATATATTGATGAATCGTTAGGTTGAATCCTCTAGTATTCTTTGGATCCACTACAAGTGTTTGATTTTTTGGAGAATACAATAGATGTAGACACATGGAACAACTTAATTGATTTATATATAATAGTGAATCAAGCTACTGAGCATTTTTGGAATCTATAGTTCCATTGAATTTTTGATCATGGAGGAGAGTTAATCTAAATAATTGACCAAGTATGGATTACAAAGCATTGAGAAGTATGATCAAATGGTTCTTTACAAAGATACACGGTTAAATTTAACATACTTTTTAAAATAAGTGGATTAAATGGTATGCACTTCTAATGATCCATAGATTTGTTTACAACCATTAATCATAAAGGGTAATCAATCCAAAATGTTGATTGAGGTTGAACTTTAAAGGATTAAGTAATATAGTCAAGTATCAATAATAGAAATTATGATGCTATTTTCCATTGTTGTTATCACCAATCAATATAATAGAGATGATGTGCTTATTATATTGTTTGTCATTATGTGCAACTTTTTTAAAACAAAACTTAAAAATAAAAAATGCTATCCCACTAAAAAATATTCCCAATTCTATATTATATTAAGACTTTAATAATAATCTTTCCACAAACTTCTTTTTAGTTTAATATTTATTAATACCAAAATTTTATATTTCAATCCACGACTTCTCTTTATGCAGAATCACAAATTTATTTCCTTTAATCACAAGTTCATATTATTATTGCTCAATTTTTAATATAAATTTTTATTGTAAAAAATGAATCCTCGAAGCATTTCATTTTAGCAAATGATCTCTTCTATCAATACTATTACCTTGTTCTAATACATATTGTTAAATTAGAAGGCTTTAAATAAAATTTCTCTATATATAATTTATGGATTCAAAGATATTTTAAATAGACAAAAAATATAAATAGACATATATTTATATTATAAATGTACCTTTATGTAAGAGATACTTAGAAAATGTAATTGATTAGAGATTATATTTTAGATAAAAACTCTTCAAAATTGTTAAAATTCTAAAATTTACTCATTATCTTTAAAATCTTGAAAGTTCTCTATATTATAGAGTACAATGGGACTATTATGAGTTCTACTAGGATCCTTCAAAGGAGCTAAATTTGTTGCCATTACAACTAAAGAGTCAACATGTTCTCTCTTTGAATAGGGATAATATTAAAAGAAATGAAAATTTCAAGAAGATCCCACAATAAATAAATCAGATGTTAATATGATTTATTAGAGACCAAACCCAAATTTTAAATATTCTTACCAAACATCCTTATCATTAACAAAAAAGGTGGTGCTTCCCCCCTTTTGCAATCAATAACATCATAATGGGTGATTTTGGATTAGTTAAAGGATTTTAATATTTTTTTAATAGAAATGATTCAATTATATAGATGTCAACATATCTATTTTTATATAGAAAATTACAATAATATGAGTAAGAATACATCTAAATCAAAAGTTGTCTTCTAGCTAAACAATCATGTGTAGAGAATCCAATATGCCAAAGTCATTGCCTTTATATAGTGAATTACAACAATATAAGTAAGCATACATCTAAACTATAAGTTGTCCTTTGACTAACCATCCATGTGCAAAGAATCTTATTCATCAAAGTCACCTAGGTGTTCAATTTGACCTGAATGTGCCTCTGTACATTTGAACCTTGGTGGATGATTTTTTTTCACATACCATCATACTCACCAATTATGCTCAACCAATTGAACAAGCCTTTGGCAAGAAAAAAATATTTTGACCAATAAGTTAGTATAACACATATAAAGTGATGTTTATTTTTTTTATTTTTATTTTTAATAAAAATAATTAAAGATATAATATTTCTATCTTTATATGATGAATTAAACTATTATATAGATTATATATCTAAATCAAAAGTTATATTTTTAATTAAATTATTATAACCTTTAATTGTTCTATACCTTCATTTATACTATAACCTCTATTTAAACTTAACTTCTTGAAATACTATCTACAACAATACCTAGTATTTCCCTTTGGTGTTGTGGGATTATTGTTAGCTTTTAGATATGAGGATACCAATTAGTTTTTTGAAATTTACCTATATTTCTAAAATGTAGTTTTTTATTGCAATTTTTTTATTAGATTAAGTAGGAAAACAAGGATCCCAACCTTTTACAAACACTACACTAAGATAATATAAAATAGGCCAAATTTGAATAAAAACAATAGATTAACAACACTTCCAAAAGAGTGAGGTATAATTGTAACCAATTTCTATAAAAACAACTATAAAAGAAGATAGAATTGGGACCCCCAATGTCCCTCTTAAATAATACCTAGCCTTCTACAAATTGGCCTCTCACCCAAAACTCTAGCCCAAGTTTGGGATGATAATTTAGGGAGATCTTTCTTCCTCCTTCTAACAACAATCTGGGAGATATTATCTTCCATGTTCTCAGAAAAGGGGAAGTGGGGGAGGGATTCCCCCACAAATATCCCATCAGTATGAAGAAAAAATAATAGAACGATGAGACAAAAGGTGTCCTTTCACCCATGATTAATCTAAAGATGATTCAAAGCCAAAGAAAAAGTGGGCTATGAAATAAGGGAAAAACATTCCCCAATAGGGCTTGAAGGGCACACTAGAGATGCACTAGAAGCTAAGAAATCACCGTCATCATGAGAGGAGCCATCCAATGAAGAGTCATCCCAACATATAGTCAAGTGATCCTCATTAACACTCTTCCACCAAGTAATAGTTCCCTTGTGTCGAGAAAGAGGATAATTCCTAGCCAAATGATTGATGGAGGTGCATTGCCTACATTTGAAAGGAATACCCTCATAATCAAGAGGTTGGGACCAAGACCTTTCCTCTACCATCAAAACCACATCCTCATGAAGAGGCTTGGAGATGCCAATATCCACCAAAATGCAAGCAAAACTAGAGTACCTCATTTAGGAAGTGAAATAATCAACCTTTAAGAGGTGACCAACAAATTTTCCTATGGCCTCATGACATTAAACATCCCAAAACTAGAGGGGGAGGTTCAAAAGTCTAACCCACACCATACAAACATTAAGAGGCTAACCAAGAATTTGTGGAGATACAATTCTCTCCCTAAGACCACAACTTACCTAGCACCAAGTATCTATCCTCTAAGGAGGAAAAATAAGCAATGAAGAAGCCTTTAATACATAGGAATAGCTCAATATTACCCACCGCAAGAGGCCCCCAAGAATGAAAAACCTATTTATGAAGGTCAAACAGAGAAAGCCAAAGGTTGTAGAATCTGCACACTAGATTCCTATATTGATAGAAGTCCCCATTTTTCACCACATCTTGGGTTGTTGGCCACAAACCACCACTAATGAGGATTTGGCACATGGAATGACACGAATTTTCTCCATCAAAGGGATAACAAAGCCAAAACTAATAATATTTACAAAGATTTGGCCATCAAAAACAAAAGGAATAGAAGGCACCAGGGGAGGGGTGCCAACAACATTGGCATCAATTGTTGTAGAAGATGAATTAACCTTATAGGGAATCACATGCACATAAACACACAAAATGTTAGAGACATGGGTGAGAATAGGTCCAAGAAGAGAAGCCCACACTAGATAGACACACATCACAAAAAATCATGCACAAAAGACCCACAACCTCCCAATGATAAAAAATCGTAATGATCAAACATTGAAATAGGTGGTTTTTTTTTTTTAAAATATCGGAGGTAAAAGGATAGGAATGGGAGCACCATGGTTATTTCGTATCATTGTAATTATTGGTAGAAATATATTTATTGGGTTATCATAAGTTTCATATGTTTAGATTACATTATGTGTTTGGAACTTAACAAAATAATAATTTTTATGAAATCTACATCAATTTGTAAATGCCAAGTGTTGTAGGATTTTGATTTCCTTTTTGGTAAGTTAAGTACTTATTTTTAATTACTTGATTGTTCTAGGTTTCATTGTTCTTCCTTTTAAAAAAAAGTTTCTACTAAATATTTTAGTAGAGGAAACATTTGATCTCCCTTGTAGACTAATAAACTCATTATTAAGATTTTGCA
This sequence comes from Sequoia sempervirens, assembly GCA_007258455.2. Lineage (NCBI taxonomy): Eukaryota > Viridiplantae > Streptophyta > Pinopsida > Cupressales > Cupressaceae > Sequoia > Sequoia sempervirens. The sequence goes on along the minus strand of VDFB02375829.1, from coordinate 839 downwards.
TACTTTTCAAATTCTGTTTATTTGTTTTTGTGTTGAATCAAATGCTATTTGAACATTATAGCACTATAATTATGGGTCTTTCCTAATTTATTAATATTATATATTTTTTGAAATCTTGAATGTTAAAGGAGCTATTTTGTGTTAATATAAGTGGTCTATATTGGGAATTAAGGTGTCTCAAACTTTGCAATTTCCTAGCATTAAAATATTAATATTAATGCTTATGTTGTATTTTCTTGCTCATATTAATTTGTCATCTAATGTGACTTGGTGCAGTGATTTTTCAACATATTGGGAGGTGGCATGGGATGTGACATGGATGTTGTGATCTCCACAAGGAAATTTAGGCATACCACTTTTGGAAGAGATTCTTTGACATGTGTCGGCATCTTTGAGGATTCTATGACAGATTCCTATGATGATATTATGATGCATAAGAGCTAGATTCTATGACAGGTTGGACAAGAGTTGGAAGGCATATTTTCATGGGGAAAGTAGGCACCCAAGTTTGACCTATGAAAAGTTGTAAGAGAATGTAAGAGGCATCTTTTATATTTAGTTAGTTATGACAAATTCTCTTATAGCTGTAAGAATTGTCATATGTGACAGGTTCTATGACATTGTAAGGCATCTGTCTATTGGAAATATGGTGCCTTGCAACATGAGCATGAAGTATATAGATGGATTGATCTGGCTATTCCTGTGTTGTCATTGATATCAACATGGTGACAAATGTATGGGAAGCTTGTTGAAAATTGAGGTGTTTTCTTAGCTTAATACTTTGTAAAACTATTATACTTGATGATCTAAATATGTATTCTTTGTTATAGATTCTTTGT
>VDFB02375828.1:0-15992 GCA_007258455.2 Sequoia sempervirens | reverse complement strand
ATTTCGAGGCGATTATCCAAAAAAAAATTCTACCCATTTTCCCTTTCGACGCCCCAGACAAAACCCATGTTTTTGTTTTTCGAAAACACGTGCATAAATGACTAAAAAACATAAAGTTCGGTTTTGAGCTAACCTGGCGGAGTACGGCACGGTGGGTGAAAAATATACGTCTCTCGTTCGCCCGATGGATGACGTCACTGTCGTACTCCAGCATGGTGTATAATCTCGCTCGCCTCCTTTTCTTCCTCTCCTCATTCTCCACTTGCCAGCTGTCACAATGAACCCAAGGTAAGTCAACACTTACCTTTTATCCCTTTTCACTTTCCCTCATTTTTCACCTTAGGGTCTTTTTTTTCTTATTTTTTTAACCAAAAAATTCCTCCGATTAATTCATCCAACCTCTCTCTTCCTGGGGCCACCATTTGCACGCCGTTTATCCGATTGACTCCGTTCAAGCGCCATTATTTTCGTTTTTCGGTGCTCTTTCTAACAACATGTACCACTCCATACTTTTGAGAAGTTGACCGGGGCTCCCTTTTCCTCCCCCATCCCCCTTCTCGAGGGGGCATACCCTACTATTCCCTCCTAACCTGTCGCTCTAAGCCTACCTTTGCTTGACTGGGGCATCCTCTCCGCATTTCCCTCCGTTCGAGGCAGCTCATGCTCACTCCCCCATGCTGGGGCATCTCCTTTTCTGGTCTCTTCCTCTACAGAGTCATATGCATTCTGTTTTTCTTCGAAACCCTATTAGTCTAATAGTATTTCGAAGAGGGGCAAAATGTAGACATCCAATTTGATCACTTCCATATGATCAAACGCGTCTCCTTATTCATCTGGTTGCTCGTCCCCTCTGTCAATATTAATTAAACCAATTGTCTAATTAATACCCTGCATCTTGCACAAAGGTCCTAAAGTATTTAATTTAATACTTTGCCCCTCTTCCTCCTCTAAATTAAATAAATATACCCTTTTATTTAATTTAGTCATATTCCCCTTTTAAATTAAAATTCATTTTAATTCCTCTTTTCTCTCTCATGGTCACATCCTCCAACTTTTGCAAGTTGGTCCCTAATCCATCTTAATTACCTCATCTTCTTCTAATTAACTAGGGTTAGCATGTGCACACCCTTAATCATCATTAAGGTCACATCCTCCATAATCTCCCACTTGCTTCTAATGAGTCATTAGTCCATCTAACTGAGTACTTGCATAACCTTGATCATTTGATTAGCCTAACCTAATCCTCATCCTATTTATGGCATATGTCCTTGAGTCAACCTTATTAAAGGCTTTCTCCTTTTGGACAAGGCACTCCACTTCCCCATGTGAATTTTTAATTCACCTTTTAATCCCCTAAGGTACCCAAAAGGAATTTTTAATTCCTTCACTCCTCCCCACATGTCCTTCACTTATTCTTTATTCTTTCCCATCTCCCCATGAGAATATTTGAGGAATTTTTAATTCCTCACTTGTCCTCTCATCCACATGGGGACAAGGACCTCCTTTATGAGGAGATCTTGTCCAATCCCAAGGTACTTTGTACCCCTCTCTATGTCATGTCCTTCTCCTTCCACCTCATGTCCACTTCATCTTTTAGGGCTAAATCACATGCCACATGTCAAGATGTGAGAGCTTGTGAGTTCTCAACTCACCTTGGCCCTACATCTTGAAATTTGGTGGCTCAATCTTGACCCTCCATTTCTCCTATGAATTCTCAAAAATCCTAAAATACCCCCTCTTTTCTCTCATTTTGGGGAGATCATTTTTGCTAGCCAAACTCTTGCAGTTTTGTTTCTCAACCTACACTTAGCCATTTTCTTGTTGTCACCCACTTGCATCCATCTTCACATCCTCACCTAGCTTGCATCTTGCCATCCAAGGAGCATACACATCAAAGATCGAAGGGCCAACCAAAGGATCGATTCGACGCAAGGTATAAGGTTCCATTTTGTTGCTTTTACTTTGTGTTGTTTCCAACTTAGGCTAATCTTGAGGTGTAGGTTGTTTTAGTGTTTATTTGCACTCTTTTACTTGTTGCTTGTTTTCTAACGCTCACATTCGACCCTAAAATTGAAGCGCTAATGGCGCAAGAGCTAACTAAGCTCATTGAGTCCGCATTGTCTTCCCAATCAAGCATAGTACTTGGGTATCTAATATGGTCCTAGTCTAAAAGAAGAATGGAGATATCCGTTTGTGTGTGGACTTCTGAAACCTAAACAGAGCATCCCTGAAAGACCATTATCCACTGCCTTCAATGGAGTCAATTCTACAAATGGTAGTAGGATCATAAATGCTTTCTCTGTTGGATGGTTTCTCCGGCTATAATCAGATCTGAGTTAAGGAAGAAGATCAGCACAAGACTACGTTCACCACAAAGTGGGGAACATTTGCATATGCTAAAATGCCTTTTGGTTTATCTAATGCAGGGGCAACATTCCAGCGGGCGATGAATATCACATTCAACAAAGTAATTAATAAGTTTATTCTAATTTACTTGGATGATCTTACTGTGTTTTCTAAATCTAAGGATGATCATTTTGATCACTTAGAAATAGTTTTTTAAAAGCTCTGAGAGTTCGAGGTTTCCCTAAATCCGAAGAAATGCGTATTTGGAGTACCGCAAGGCAAGCTGTTAGGACATATGGTGTCTAAAGAAGGGATTTCAATCAACCCCAAACGTGTAAAAGCTATCAAGGAACTCCCCCTTTCGGTGAATAAGAAAGGTGTTCAGTCTTTCCTAGGCAAAGTAATTTTTTTTAGCAAGTTTGTTTCTGACTTTGCGGGGATAATTAAGTCAATCACCCTGATCCTTAAAAAGGATCAGGCATTCAAATGGACCACCGAAGCTCATGATGCCTTTGAAAAAGTTAAGGAAGCTATTTCCATAGCCACGGTACTAGTTAATCCAGATCTATCTAAGAATTTTATAATGTATGCATTCAGTAGCAAGTCCAGTATTACTACTGTCCTAACCCAAAAAGATGAAGAAGGAAAGGGGAACATTTAGTGGCGTTCTACTCCCAGACCCTAAAGGAATATGAGGCAAATTATAATTTCGTCGAAAGGCAAGCCTTTGCAATAGTGAAGGGACTTGAAAAGTTCTACTATCTAATTTCCTGCAACAAGGTGATTGTGTATGTTGCACATTCCAGTGTGCGCGAATATATCATGGAAGGGGTGATCACAAAAAAAAGAGCTAATTGGATCACCAAGATCCTTGAATATGACATTGAGGTCAAACCTACTAAAACTATTAGAGGAAGAGGACTGTGCGAATACATGGTGCAAAATGAGGATACACCCGCCGCAGCAGGGCAACCGGAGCTCGTCTTGATAAATGAACCAGAATCAGAGGGTTGCTAGATGACTGATAGAATGAGGTTCATGCAAACTAGAAAGTATCTGCCAGGTCTCTCAACCCAGAAGTGGAGATACTATCGGCTGCAAAATTATGGATATACGCTAGTAGAAGGAGTCCTTTTCAAAAGGAATTTCAATGGTCTTCTCCTGCGGTTCGTTACTTTGGGGCAAGCAAAGAGGATTCTCGACGCGTTCTACAAGATTGCTATGGGTGGACACTACTCTGCTAAGACCACCTCCATTAAAATCATGTGTTCCGATTACTACTGGCCTACATTGTTTAATGACTCCCACTCTTTGGTAAAATCTTGCAAAAAATGCCAATTTTTTACTGACAGAAGGAAGAATTTTGCAATGCCTCTCAAACCCATAGTGGCGGACAAACCGCTTGCACAATGGGGTATGGACTTCATCAGGATGATTAACCCATCTTCTAGTGCCGGACACAAGTAGATTCTGACCACCACATATTACTTCACCAGATGGACGAAGGTTGTTCCATTGAAAAGCACAACAGAAACAGAGATTGTAGATTTCCTCGAAAAGCTGGTGACAAGGTTCGGTCCTCCAAAGACTATCATTTCTAATAATGCCAGAGATTTCCTAGGCACAAAGATATGTCGCTTTGCATTATCGAATGGCATATTCCTCAAGGCATCATCAAATTATTACCCGTAGGGAAACGACCTAGCAGAGTCAACAAACAAGAGCCTAGTCTAGCTCCTAAAAATGATTGGTTTGAAACACCAAAGGGAGTGGCATAAAAACCTCTGAGCAATGCTCTGGGCAAACGACACAACTCCTAATCAAGTCCTTAAGACTTCGCCTTATGAGTTGGTATACAAGAAAGAGGTGTTGTTATCTATATCTATGGAGATTCTGGCACTCCAATTGTTGAAATCCCTCGAGATAGAACAAAACGACGCCATGGAAGTTCAACTTGCTAAACTGTTAGAAGTGCAGAAAAAAGGGAGAATTCCCTAATAGCTATGACAAACAGTCAACAAGTGGTCAAGCGATGGTTTGACAAGAAGGCTTCCGACCAAGGCCTAAAGTGCAAGGACTTAGTACTAAAATATGATAAAAGGGCTGCTAAGCCAGGTCAGCATGGCAAATTTGATAGCTTATGGGAGGGTCGCTTTAAAATCATTTGGTGCAAGGAGCATAACGCTTTCGAGCTAGAAAATATGGAACAGGAACCCTTAGGAATCTCGGTTAATGGGATTCATCTTAAGTTGTTCCATTAGATGTTGAGTTCTATTTTGTACATATGTGAATAATGCTTTTATTTTATTTCCTTTTGTTTGGCTGGTCTTTTTCAAAATTGGTTTGTGCTTCTACAGAAGTAACCCATTATTACAAAGGGTGGAATAGTGGAATTTCTTTACATAAAACATACCCATGTGCAAAGAAATAAACACATATGTTATAAGAGAGCCCATAAAACTGAAATACTGAATGAAAGAAAGAACCATGGATTTTTATATAAAGATATATATCTATTTATATATATTCTTTGGTTTTTACATTTCAAAATGGCTGGGGAAGCCATAATCCAAAAAGTATGCAATTAGTCTAGCTATTCTTTTATGTATGCCAAAAATGATAGCCCTTTTTAGGCTTATATACAAAACAACAGGACAGGTGGTCTATGTAACAACAGGAAATAAAGAAAACTGGGAAGCATTTTTTTTGGGGAGCAGAGAGGGTTTTCATCCAAGGGCACGAGAGGTAGCAATTGATGCATCAATGGCAGCGTCTACCTCTTCCTCGTTAGCAGGTTCTTCGGCAATAGAAGTAACATCGTTCAGCACAACCATCATTGTCGGGGGAAACACCAGGTTCCTGAAGTTAGTCTACCAATCTACGTCGTAAAATGGTATCATGTTGTAACTGCAGAACAGGAAGTGCAAGGCCTAGGTAGCCCTCTGCTGATGCTTGTCGCATGTCTGAAGGAAAAATCCACTGAGAAACGATAGCCATACGACTACCGCTTCTTCCTCGATATAGCGACGGAGGTCGCTGGCTGACGACAGACCTACCCCATATGTGGCGTGAGCAACAACTTCACCAAGACCATTAAGGTACTTTCTGGGAAACATTTCCTTCACCAGCTTCAGGATGAGAGGCTTGAAAATGCTAATATCTAACATAGATGCTACGAAGTGGGAACATATATCAATATTCACACGATACTTGTCCTCATATTCTACGCAGTCTTTACCTAGAACGCATTTTATGGCTATCAAGACCAAGGAATGCTTATTCTTGGTCATCCTTATCAGCCGCCTAGTAGAAACCTCCCCTAGAAATGCTATCTGTGACTTATAAGAGGTTAGAAGAACAAGAGTATCCATGATTCTGACACTATGCCTATGCTTTTTAGCCAATACTAAAATTTACCTATCACCTAACCTATGAGAAAACTTGCTTAAAACTCTGCTAACAACCTATTACTGCTCAAATGCTAAGTTTGATTTCCTCGCTACTTACCGACCTATTTATAGAAAAAATGACAAGACGCATGCTAATCTGTTTCAAGAAAACGTGATGATAACTAGATGCCAATTTGAAAGGCATGCTTGCGTTTGCTCACATTTCTAGGCCAGTTGCATATGCGAAGGTACGACTCAATGCGTGCTAGATTAATAGGAGTTAATTAATTAGCTTTAAAAAGGTGGCCCTCATCGACAGTAAGCCGCACAGCCGTAGGCTATTATGTCATCTCATAGGTGTTTCCCAGAGCCCAAGGCAATATCCATATCTTTACAGGTTGTGATCATTTGCTTTGGCGTAATCATTTTGGCCAGGATATTAATTACCAACACATACTAATGCAAGGTTAGAAAGCAAATTGCCAGCTCAAGTTTCAAGGGAAGCACAACATATCACACGGTTTCCAAACGCAATAATAAACTTCTGCCGCCTCAAAATGGCAAGCAGTTCATTTTGCATGAATTGCAAAATTAACGGTACATGCCAAATTAAATGCAAACGACATGCTTTCATCTACCACTTTGAGGAAAGTAGCCAAATATTGCATGAAAAGGCTTAATAATTCAAAGTCTTTTCACAAACGCCAAAGCTAAAGGTGCAGAGTTGTTTTTTTAGCGTATCCAGAGCTGAGAAAAATTACAGAATCCAAAACTCGCTGAGGTCTTCATAAAAAGAGAAAATGTCGGAGGGTTCATCTCAAAAAATGCAAGAGGAAATTAGCTAGGAGCTATTTACAGCCATACGGTCATCAGAGGGTGTATATGTCTATGAGGATTTGGTGTATGCTACACTTGGTATACCAAGCAAGCCGAAGAGGGTGTATATAGAAGAGCTAAAAAGGCCCAAGGATTGCAGAAACAAGAAAATGGTTGAAGAGAAATGGGATAATATCTATGATTCATGACTCACAAAAAACCCTAAGTCCTTAAGAGAAGCAACATGTGCAAGGTTGACAGCACCAAAGGCGGACAAATCTACAACAATGAAAAATTGGTACAGTGGTCTTCCACAATACATGGTCCTGTTGGTGCACTACTGCCCGGAGATAGTTGACCTTGCCATCTAGCATTATAACCCTAATACCCACTACATCGAGGGCCGAAACTTAAGGGTTCACATCAGCCCACAGGCCATCTGACATATGTTATGCATCCCAGACCCAACCAAAAGAAGAGAGAACATTGAATCCTTTTACCCTAGCAAAGGAGAGAAAACATGGAGGGCGATGAAAAAGAACTCAGAGTTCTTTTTGGAGGAGACTGGTAGGAAAGGCATCCCAACCGCTAAACTGCCAAGTATTCTGTTGCCGCGCATTGCGTTACACGAGGATTTGCAGGATGCCATGTCCATGCTAGGTTTTGTGTGCGGCCGAGACTTCGATGAGATGGTGGAAAATTTTCAACTGGGACTGACATTCCAATTCTGCAAACAACATGATACCTTCTGGTATGATTTTGTCGAGTTCATTGTAGATGAAATGATACAACAAATTAAGAATTACCCGGTGAAGGGAAAGTTTAGGTTTCTTTCTTTCCTGGTTCACATGTTTCTGCATCAAAATCCTAATTTCTTCGCCCAATATTTTCAATTATCAATTTTTGATGAGCAGGGTAAGAGGAAGCTAGTGTCTACGTGGATGCCTTTTCTTTCCGTATCATATGATTATTATGCATTTTCAGACTATTTCATAACTCTAGTCTTGCATGTTTTAATCGGAAAAAAGGTGACATAATTCGGCTTGACAAGGAGCAGACTGGATATAAGCAGAGTTTCACTCCCACTTGTGACTGGTTCTTAGGAACAGATTTCACGATTCTCTGGATGTGGGGCTTCACTAGTCAACTTTTCCTTCTCCCAGCTTGTGTCACAGATAGGGTGCTCGCACTAAAAATGTATCGACAGGTGTGTATCATTGATTTTACCTTCTACAATAACAAAAGTGTCAAGAGAAAGGGATTCTTCTCTTGTTCAAAGAATTTCAAGTCAGTAACTCTTATAAAGAAACAATTAGACCAATTATTAGAGGATAAACTAGCTTATTTAGGGTTGGCCCTGGTAAATGATAAATGAGATTATAACCCTTTCAATGACTTACTAGAGCCGCACATGAGAGTTACACATATTCCCTGACCTTACTGGGAGAAGCGGCGTAACCCGCAGGTAGACAAAGATAATTTTTTTGTTGAATTGGTGCGTATTCCTACATAAGATACTAGAGGGCCATGGCACAAGTTCTAATTTACTATGGAGGTGGCCCAAGATAATGTCCACATGGAGCGCACCATGTACAATAAGTTGAAAAAGGATGAGGAGTGGGCTATTGAAAAAATAAAGGCTTTCTGGAAGTATTGCCAAGAAACAGGGCAATTGGATGCCCCTTACGACAGTGTCAAGGATGACAAGGAATTTGAAAAATGGTGGAATGAGGGCCACCCCAGCCCGAGCTCTAGTATTAATAAGAGCAGAGACCCAGGGGAAGAGTATGAAGAGCAGGAAGAGGAAGCGACGAAATTGACTTCCTCTGCGCCGAAGGAGAAAGGCCTCAGACAACCTGCCTATGTGGCCACAAATGTGTGCTTTAATATATCAAGGGCCTCATGTACACTCACTTGGTTTGCTAAGCCAGCCAAATTATCACTACATCAAACATTAATAGCTGTCAAAGCTCAAGACACTCCGCCTGCAAAGCGAGAGTGCACAAAGAGCATTCTTGGAGAGGGTTCGTAGGAACCGGCCAAAAGAAAAGTGCTTGCAGCTAGCCAAGAGCTTGAGGCTAAGGAGGAGTCACTGACGATTCTGGAGCCACCATCGACCAGTCAACATGTAAAATTCGCTCCTTCTTCCCTTGCTTCTCATTCCCTGGTATTTGCTCCTGCCTCAACGCCGATCCCTGCCATGAGTACTGGCCCTATGCCTTCCACTTTGAATCCAACATATTTAGAAGGTTTCACCCAATTTTTGCAGACTACTCCACTTTTCCTTACTCCTCCCCAAACCCTCACACCCACTGCTGCCGCTTAGACTCTCCTTGCCTCACTTTCTGAAAACATACCCCTTGCGAGTGCCCCTTCTTTTTTCGCTATTACTGCGGATCCTCTTCCATTGCAACAGGCTGACACCACATTCACAACTCCTCCACCATCCTAGCCTATTAGTCCTACAGATGATTCACCAATTCAGTCATTGCAAGTGACTAACCCTTATGTTGGGCTTCAAACCAAACTTTGGAATGTGCCCCACTTCTCCCTGCAAACGGTCACTCTCCAGAAGAAACAAATTCTCTTGCCTATAAGGGTTACCTGTCCCTATGCCCTGCCTTCTAGTGCTCCTTTCACAGGTGGACTAGTTTCGTCGCTATTTGTATTTATGGCACAGATTGATTACGGAAATGAGACACGCGCAAGTAGAATTTGAAAGCGCAGGGAAAAAGATGATAATGCTTATGTTGAACCAAAAATACAAACTCTTTATGATGATGCCCGACATGAATTGAAGTTTGCAACCATGTACCCGAGGGTAACCAAGCCTGGGGGGAAATGCACTCGGAAGATTATGAGATATATGCGGTAGGGCTTGACATGAAGGTGGCCCAACCACAGGATAAGGTTGAAATCATGGAGGAAACACAACGGGTAGTCACTTCTGACTTCCTTAAAACTAGCCACCAGCTAAAGAAGAAGGATGAGCAGCTTAAAGTAGCAAGAGAAAGGATTAGTTTTTTGGAGAAAAAAGAGAAATCCCTGGAGGTAGATGTCGCACGTTTGACAGAAAGAGCGCTGGCAGCAGAGGATGAATGGAATAGACTTCAGGGTGAACTTGCGAAGACTCAGGCTACTGATGCTGCCATGATAAAAGAGCTACGGTCTAAGAATCAGGAGACGAAACAGAATCTACAACTGAAGAATGAAGAGTTGGAGCGACTTAGCCTTGAGTGTAGTCAAGTAATGGAACAGAGGAATGAAGCGTTGGAGCACCAATAGGCTCAATATGCACAAAAAATACAAAAGAAACAGGTTGAATTTAAGGGCCTAAAGGCTCAATTAGAAGAAATCCAAGAGACAAAGTCTTCTCTGGAAACACACTTAGCAAATCACTCCCGAGTCGAGGAAAATTGGAATAAAGAAATGAGCAGCTCTGCAGAACAGCTAGCATCCGAGAAAAGAAAAGGGAAGAATTGGTTGAGACCATTATTTCAAGAGACGCAAAGATTGCTTCTCTTAAAAGCTCTCTCCTATTTCCCCCTACCCAACGAGACATCATTCTGTTGGTTAGGCAGTTGTACATCTCTCCCTAGGAAAAGATTAAAGCCTTTTGCCTAACACTACAACCTACCTTTCGATTCATCTCCAAGGCATCAAAGCTGAGCCAGGAGGCCCATGATACAATTGAGCAGTTCCCATGGTTCATCTTGGAGAAGGTTTCGGAAGCAAAAGATCTTCTCACCGATCTATACTTGGTCTCTAATGAGAGCCTTGCCAGAGCGGGTATTGAACTATCGGGATGCTGCTCCTGCTTAAACAGAAAATAAGTTCATCCATTGCCACTGCACCTTCTAGCGCACTAAAGAAACCATGACTATTCTAAGCAAGACACTGGAAAACGCGAGGGGGAGTTTCTCTGAGTTGAGCAAGATGGGTTTGTCATCCCCGTTCCTTGAAGATGGCTCTATTGCCACAATCGAGCAGATTGTGGAAAAGATAGAAGAGAAGGAAAATGATGCAGAGGCTTTCAGGGATTTCAGTCGTCCTCCAACGACGGTCGACATTTAGGGAGTGATTCATCCGCTTGCACAACTACTAGTTCATTGTGAAGTAAGGGCCGGTTTACCAAGGGCGCTGCCTCACAAAGAAACTATTGATCTAAGTGGAGCACAGGAGAATTTTTCCAACATGGTGAAGCCATCTGAGGATGAATGGTCGCCTTTGCAGGAAACTCTTTCCAATCTCTGACTCCATTGTCTACATGAAATGACACTCTAGCTTGAAAGCCAGAGAAATTTTGGGTTCTTTGTTCCTTAGTCGAAACACCCCTGATAGATACCAAAAGTTGTTAATAAATATTTAACTAGCTCCCTTCGGGGTATTTTTCCTCTATGCGTTGGCCCGTGCATCGCAAAGTCAGCTTGACCTTTTATCTAGGTTCTGCTATGTCGCTCCACGTGTCTACTCCTCGTAACCCCGAGTCTCTGCATTCCTTTGCATTCCAGGAAACTCCGCTAGGCTTGCACGTGTTGCGGCTTCTAGATATTTTTGAACATGTTTCTTGCTGCCTCATCGGGCTACGTGTCTGCTATTCACAAATCTTTCAGCGTAGAGATGAAGTAGCAACCGCGGGTAGCAAAACGCTGCCAGGCATCTCTTTTGCGCTCGGTTGGTGATCGTTCCCTCCATTCTTGGTGAAGTGCTTCGCTTGTTCAACACATGTAGCATTAACACAAGTCCTTAGTGGCGAAAGAAAAAAGGTTCATACGGGCAGCGAAAGGCTACCATGTGCCTAGCCAACAGATCTCATATTCGGGTGATAGACTAGATGAACCGAATGATGCTATTGGCCACTGCGTGTCATAATGATTCACATAGGAGGGTGACACTTGTCTGATCGGGCCTTGCTGGGGCCATCACCATCATTTGCAGAGGACACACCTATGCCTAGAGTGATTGGATGCTTGGTCCCATATCGATTTTGTTGCAATGGCTTTGGAAATATTTTGATTCTTGCATCATTGCCAAGGGATTGCGAAATCTTTTCTGTTGCTGCTCTCCGAAGCGGTGGGGGTTTTTCCCTGCTTTATATACTTTTCTCTGTTGTGAGAAAAGGGTTTGGAATTTGAAGAGAAACACTGGTTTTAGTAAAAAGACGCATGCCTTTATTACTGTTTTATTTGATTGCAAAAAACTCTCAGATTGTGCCAATTGTTTGACCTTTCTGTTTTTCATGCTATTTGATCAAACTGTAAACTTGTGCTTTTATTGTCTGGACATTTCATTTAAGAACTTCTATATATGTTGAATGCAAGTTTGCTGACCTAAACCATGTCTAATGACTCTTCTTAGCAGTAGGAATGTATGCAATATTATTTTATGTCAATGAATGGATTGTCTATGCTGTAATCTTAAGTTTTTGATGTTCTGGAACACTACAACACCATTCAGGCCCTTAGATCTATGATTTATCGTGCCTATCATTAAGTCTTGACGCATTGCCTTAGGTTAGACTTTATTTTATTATATCTGTTTCCTTTTCCCTTTCAAATCCCCATTATAGAAGAAGCCGACTTCTCTAAAAATCGGAGGTCACTCAGTTTAACGCAAAAGGTCCCCCATAAACTAAGTTTCCCATAAAAACACTGTTACCTTGTCAAATTTTGACGTCAACAGTTACAATATTCAACATGGTAAAGAATATTCTATTACTTCTAAAGTAAATTAAATATTTATCTTTTGCAATGTTAAAGTATTTTGTAATATATAAATATCTTAGATAAATCTATGTTAAAATATGGAAGCAATAAATATAGTAAGAAAATAGATCATACATCTTATTTGTATTTTATTATTTTAAATAAAAACAAATTATTTATTTACTTTAAATTTTATATAGATATTTTACATTTCTTAAATATCTATCTTACAGTGAAAGCAACAAAAGAATATTCCGTATTAAGAAAAATATTTTACATTTAAATTGACAAAATCATATATTTTAATCAAACTATTATTAAATTTAATTTGATTAGTATCAAACTCCGCGAGTCACTAATTCTGTTAACTTCATTTCTCACAAATAATAGTAATGGTTACTGTTTTTAGAAAACAAACAAATGAATAAAGCAATAGCTTAGCTCTTATGATTCAAGAGATGTGCAAATTAATAATGATCAAAAGCATCAAATTTTTATTCACCTGAAAAGAGCTTTGTGTTCCACTTTGAATCCGTGAGATAACATAGTTACAGACTAAAGGTTACAAGTCTACCGTAACCGTTCACTATAGGCATCCTTGTTCCATAATTACCTCTCTTTTTCTTTCCACAAACATTTTACCCTAACTTGGCTGAACTTGATTTAGGGTGTCCAAAAGTTTAAGAGGTGGGAAAAACTAATAATCCAAAATTTAAACTAATAAATAAACATTGAAAATAAATTTATTTTTTATATTATAACATTTATAACTTAAATCTTTTATACACAATGTTAAGTTAATTATAAGAATACATAAAATTATTTATAAGCAACTTAATTTTTTTAACAATTTAATAAAATATAATTTAAATTTAACTATAAATGGTATAGAGTTTAGATTTGTTATATCTCTCATATATCAACATAGATAAATTTGAAAATATTTTAAATTATATAATTTCAAAACAAAATGAATGAATTTATAAAAGATTATTTTTTTATTAAAGTGATAGAATCTAATCCCAATACTAACACTAATTATAAGTTAACCATAACCCCAACCCTAAAACTAACACTAATTAACTTCAAACCTAACTCTAATTTTATATCCAACCCTAAACATAACTATGATTCTAAATCTAACATTAATGAAACCCTAATTGAACCCTAACCCTAACCCTAATACTAACCCTTGCCCCAATTGAACCCTAACACTAACCTCAAGCTTTATCATAGAACCTTAATTTTTATTCCAACCCCAACCCTAATCCTAATTCAACCCTATACCTAATTTTATTAAAGTCTAACCCTATATGAACCTTAAACTTAATTGAACTCATGTTAGGGTTAGGGTTCAATTAAGGTTAGGGTTGAATTATGATTATGATTAGGGTCAAAATTCAAATAGGATTGGGGTTAGGGTTCAATTAGGATTATGATTAGAGTTTAATAGTTATAAATTTTATTAGAGATTAGTAGATTAACATTTATAATATTGAAAGATCATTTTTAGTAAAAGAAAAATAAAAAAATATATTTATCAAAAGAAAAATAAAATAATTATACATTTTTTTTTTATAATTTCACTTTTAATAGGTTTACTCATTAAATTAAGTTGTATTTTTTTTACAATCACATTTTTTTACTTTAGATGTTTGTTTATAAAATATAAAGATGCATTAAATATTCTTCATTATAGCATTTATAACATTAAATTAACATTGAATAATTGCGCAATGCCACTTAATCAATCAAGAAAAATTAATCATTAGCAATTGCAACATTATTCACACATCTTTTATATTAACAAATAAACATTGAAAACAAATTTATTTTTTATATTATAACATTCACAACTTAAACCTTTTATACACAATGTCAACTTAATTATAAAAACACATAAAATTATTTATAAGCAACTTAAATTTTTTAACAATTTAATAAAATAAGAGAAATTTAATAAGAATTATAGATAAATTTATGAAATATTGATTTACTTTTCACTAAAAAATAATAAGGGTTCATTCACTAACTTCACTAATGTTCATTCAATAAGGGTTTAATTAGGGTTAGGTTTAAATTACGGTTTGGGTTGGAGTTAGGGTTCAATTAAGATAAAGAGTATTATTTGTTTAGTGTTAGGGTTTAATTATAGTTATCTAGGGTTATGATACAATTAGGGGTAGGTTTCAATTAAGGTTAGGAATTAATTAGGATTAGGGTTCAATTAGCATTTAATTAGGGTTAGGGTTCAATTACAACTACAATTAGAATTAGCGTCTAATTAGTGTTGAGAAGGATATCTCGACATACTTTACATATATTTGTAAAATATAGGTATGCTAGTATTTCTACAACCATATTACCACCAACTTATAAATTTTATTTTTACTTTCATAAATGAAATAAATTGTGTATCAAATTTATATTTATTATAGATTTATTAGGTGGCATAAGTTAGATAGATGTATTTAAATATTAAATATTAATATCTATGTATAGAAAAAGTGAATAAATGGGAGAACAACATATAGTTATTTATTCATTTAAGAGTAAACTATTTTTTTAGTATATAAAAACATGGACATAAATTTTGATTTTAATCATGTAAGATAGGTACATGCATTTAATAAAAAATATTTTCTAATATTTATAGACTAATCTATCTATTATTAGAAAAATTAATGTAAAAGATGTCTAAGACACCAATTTTATTTAAAGAATAACTTTAATAAACAAGTAAATAATTTTTTTCTTGTTATGGTCATTGTGGCGAAAATTTGTCTACCAATTAGATTGAAAAGAATTGAATTTTGAAATATGTTTTCATGTATACATTGATAATAATAATAAAAAAATTAAATAAAAAAATGCTTGATCTCTCATTGGTTAAAAAGAGAATTATTAAATAACTAGTTAAGATCCTATAATTCCCTAGCAAGAACTAAAAATTGCATAATAAAACTTGATAACTATAATCTAATAAAAAGATAAAAAATAACTTTACTATTTTAAAATAATTTTGAAAAACATTACATTAAAAAATCTATAAAATTATTTTAATTTTCTACATTAGAAAATATACAAAAACTATTTAACTCTCTTCTCGTTGATTCACGTGTTAGAAAGATACATTAATATTGGCAGAAAATAATAATTACACGAAGAAAATGAGGAAATCATTTTCTTGAGAGGGTTGTAGTAGGGTTTAAGCCCTGTATTTCGTCAATTCTCCATTCTCAGTACGAGAACTCTCAAATTAGTTCCTGTAGTAATTCGACAATGAGAAGTTTTTTCAAACCTGCCTTGTGCAGGGCTAAGTATTTTGGTAGATATAGAAAAACTAGGCTTTTTAGCAGCAGGAGAAGCTTTGATTTACAGGAAAACGAGGAAGTGTGTATAGAAACCAAAGAAGTATGCCACAGGAGTTCAACGGCAGAACGAACTGGAAATGGGTTTAATCTCCCTTGTGAATTACATCCGTTTAGAAAATCACAGACGGGTAAAATTCTAAACCTTCAAAGCCCTAAAACCCCTATAAACGTTAAACACCATTTTGCCCAAATGGGTTTCTACAGAGGCTTAGTAACCGGGACGAAAACAGATACAGAGGAAAAAGCAGAAAGAGCTTTTCTGGCCGCATCCACAATAGAGGAGCTCAAGGCTACATTTAGGACAATGGAGACCGTGTTTGATTCAGATAATAAGAAGCTTGGTATGGCTTATCTGAGAATGG
>VDFB02375827.1:0-13124 GCA_007258455.2 Sequoia sempervirens | reverse complement strand
GATTTGGAAAAGTGCACCGTGGCGTCGCCCTTTTCACATAAATTGTGATGCTAGAAGAGAAAGTGCGCGGCAGCGCCACCATTTTGCATTTTTTTAGGGCTCGAACGTCGAAGTTTGAGTAAAATCAAACTGCGACACCATCACAAACTGTGCCGCTGGGGACGTTCTTGGAGCGTTCGACCAAGAATTTTTGAAACTTTTTAACACACTGACCTTCCTTGATGCAGGATGCGACAAGGGAGCTCTACTCTCGGGAGCACTGGTCGCAAGATTTGGCTAGCGTCTTACGGGACCTGAGTGACAGGGACCAAGATCGACTGGGATTTGCAGGATTATGACACATTGCGTATGCAGCGCCCGTGCGCACTCACCTAGGGATGCTATCAGCGCTGGCCGAGAGGTGGCATAGCGAGACATTGTCATTTCATCTCCCCACTGGCGAGGCCACCGTCACTCTGGAGGACGTTTGGCGCATTCTATGATTGCTTATTCATGGCCGACGGGTGATCTTCGATATGGATGAGGGACGCAATCCTGCGTTAGAGTCCTCGCCACACGGGACATCATCTACTGCGAGGGACAAATTGAGCTAGAGCAATACAAGGTTATAACACTTCCCTTCCGCTGGGCGGTTGTTGCTATCATTTTGGGTCTCGTTGCCCCAGACAGACAAGGGCGATATTTCAGTCCTGGCTGGGGGTATTGCTGGGAGCAAATAGTCTGAGACAGGCTGGTTCGCTTCGCATGGGGGCATGTTCATCTAGCTTCACTCTACAGGGACCTACACTAGTACGTATACATGGACGACAGAGCACTGGGGGCCAAAGTGACTTTACTTCATGTCTGGGTGTGGGAGCACATTTATGTGCTACATCCACATGTCGTTCTAGTTCCAATAGGGGCAGATGATGCCCTCATGGTGCGATACAGAGGCGGTGTGTCCTTTACACACACTGGTGAGCACGGGATCCCCTACTGGAGGTGGGTCCTAGATGAGATGCTTATTTTCACTTGGAGACCGTACCTTGGTCAGCCTAGATGGGCTGATGATGTCGATCAACTCTTTTATTGCCGCCATGACCAATATATGCAGGGGCAGGAGCACACGATGATCAAGAGGTACCTGCCCGGGCACGTACAGCGTCAGTTCAGAGAGCCGCGGGATCGGCTTGATGACGATGATGTAGCTGTTTTTGCTCGCAGCATGACACAGGTGTCATGGGGACATGGTATTCTTGCTTCAGAGGTAGTTGATAGCTTTAGGCACTTGGTAGCCTGACTGTGGGCTTATGATCAGGGCTTAGCAGATCTAGGTACTACTCAGCCCTACAGGGACTGGTTCTAGCCTCCACTTCGGTTGACCATTCCAGGCGAGGATCCAGATCCGTGCAGAGTCAGAGGCAGAGGGAAAGGACGAGGGCGAGGACTGAGGGTTGAGATTCGACAAGATCCACTAGGTGTTCCCCCAATCCCGCTAGGTCATAGAGATTTTCACATGCAGGACCAGTAGAAGGAGCCACCGCAAGACAAGGATCAGCCTCAGGTGCAGCCACAGGGACAGGCAGACGCATGGGACACCCTGATTGCACAGCTGCAGGCCCAGGTTCAGGCAATGACAAAGGAGAGAGATCGGGTGAGGGCTGAGAGAGAGCAACTCAAGGCAGAGAGAGATCAGGTCATGCAGCAGAGACAGGCTATAGAGGTACAGGCTGCAGAGGTACAGGCTGCAGAGGTATAGGCAGCCACAGAGCTAGGCCACAGACAATAGATCAAGAGTATGACAGCCTCCTCCTCCCAGGGCACAGTGCCAGTGTGATCTTATAGGGATGCCACCTAAGAGGTAGAGTACTACCATCGGTCTTATCATGATACCGTACCCAAAATAGATTGGGTCCCAGAGTATTCAGAGCAGGCCAGCTAGAGACCACCAGAGGGTCACGGTGACAGGGGCGAGGGCAACATTCACAGAGATCGAGCTTGATCGAGATATTATGATACTTTTTTGTGCCTTATGGGCTCATTTTTGATAGCCTAATGGGCGTTTTGTACCGATTGACATATATGTACAGTGATCCAATTTATTCTTTTGTACTATGACAGTGACATTATTGATGATATATATGAGCCGATTTTGATGCAATGTACTACATACTTTTTATCCATGCATGTATGATTCTACTTCTATATGTTATGGATGCATTTATTTCTAATGATGTTTATGCAATGATTATGACTAACAGATCTATATTATGCTAACCTATGATATGATGTGCAATGATGTTATCTATATGATGATTTATTTTATGCCAATGTGATATGTGATAAGGATTTTAATATGTAAAATGATATGATCTATGGTATATGCAATGATGTGTGAAAAATTCTTATATATGAGATGATTTATGGATGGATGTAATATGAATGCGATGATCGTGATATGGTGCCAATGAAATGGTGTTAATGCATAATGAAATGGTTTTATGAGATGCTTAGAATAACAAATGTTATTATCCTAAATATAATAAATGATGATGTATGTGATGCAATGATATGTTAATGCAAAGTGATATGCTAATGTGTAATGTGATGTGAACGTAGAAGTGGTAGGATGATGTCATTATTGTTATGCAAGCATGTATGCCTAATGGATTAAATGCTTATATACCTATTGTTTATGCGAAAAATGATTATGAAATGCTTCTATAGATGCTTATGTAGATGCTTATGTAGATGCTTATGTGATGATTTATATGAAATGGTTATGAAATGTGAATGAATGTTTATGCAATGATTGATATAATGCCATGAGATGCAATGTAATGGGTGAAATGCACTGACATGGATGCACCTATCTACGAAGAATGTTTATGATAACCTGTTTATATGATGATTAAAATGCAATGCATATGTTTCCTATATGATATGTTTATGCAATGCGTATGTTTCCTATATGATATGCTAATAATTTGTGGATGCAGGATCGATGGCGATGATGGTGATAATGATCAACTGTCATAGTACCTTGTTAGTGTGGTTAGTAAGAAAAGAAGAAGTCATTTCAACAAGACACAAGATGATGCAAATGCAAATGATGATGATGATGATTACTTGCAGAGGAATTGGGATTTTCAAAGGGCCAAATTTTCTTATGTTTGATAACACATGTGGTATAATGCATCAAGGTATAGAAAACCAGGATGGCGTTGTACCCAGTGAGATGAACTTTGACTTGACAAGCAGATAGGAGCATTCCTTGTTTACACTGACATATGGAAACCTTGCTAGATGTACTTTAGAAGTTTCAGACATCTCTATTAAAAACACCTGAAGGTAAACTTATCCATGCAATAGTCAACAATTTCCCTGCACTTTCCATACATACCTAACAAAAAGCAAGTATTCACGAGGTTATATTGCAAGAACGCCCATCAAGCATACCGCATAAAAAAAGATAATGATCAAAGGCTCCCATTCCTATTTCAAATCCTTTGTTCGGATATCAATGTAGATGTCCTTGAAATGAGCACAAAATAAGATAAGTCAAAAGATAAAGACCAAGTAAACAAACAAACTGATGCTCTTCAATACCGTTAATGGAAAAAGGATGTGTTTTCTAAGGATAATAACCAAAACTTATTGCCAAAAGATAATGCCCATTGTAGGAAGGATTCATCCTAGGACATGTTAGTGGATGGCGGCACGTCATTTCGTTTATCCAAAGTGTTCTAAGGGATGATTGATATGGAACCGATTCAGATGATGAGTTACCAATACGAAGAGATGACCAACTTGCTTACGCACTGACTTAGACTTAAGACTTGACTTTTTGAGTTCTACTTTTAATTTGCTAGACTTGTTTCCAACTGTTTCACCAAAGGTTGAGGACGATGATCAGTTTATTATGATTGGTGCTTATTGCGGGTGCAAGTGAGATGAGGTGGATGGATTTTCAAATATTTGAATGTTTTTGATGTTTTGCAATGTTTTGAGGCTGTTTTTGGATTTTTGGATTTTTCAAATGTTTTTATTTTTTTATTTTCCAATGTTTTTTGGGATTTTGGCGATTTTGACCAAGAGACTAACCTAAAGACTCATCCTAGGGGTCTCGAGGGCTGATCAACAGATGATCCTTTCCTACATTATACACGCAGAGACCACGTAGTTCGACTGACGACTTGACCAATTTACAGATGATGATATACATGATGAGATGTCAGCTTATTATGACAGACTCCTATAGGACTGACCTAAATGTCTCGGGGGATGATCAAAGATCAACCTTTCCTATGTTCAAGCTCAGAGACGACGTAGTTCGACAAGACGACCTTGTTTTTTGACTTTTTGATAATTTTCTGACCTTTTTTGGGGATTTTGATATGTTTTGATGTTGTTGGATTTTCTGATGTTTAGGACTTTAAGAATATACACGAATCTGATCTGATGAGAAGGTGCCCCCAACACGATGTAATAGACTACTCTAATAAAGGCAGGACAAACTGACCTTAAGGATGGGCCGAGTAGTACTAAGAGGGATCATGATACGAAAACAGGACTGCTATGAAAGCGGATGCGAAAGTGGATGAGTGATGGATGGAGATTCAGATATGATGGATGATGGAAGTGAAATGGAGGATGATGCAGTAACAAGCCATACGTGATCCCCGTGGATGGAAAGTGCTTATTTATTAATAAGGCGCTCGCTTGCCGTGTTTTCACTCAAGGTAATTTGCCTGTATGCCACCAAAGTGGTTTCTACTAGAGGACAATTTTTCTTTACTATTTTCAACTTTTTCTGATTTTTGATTTTTTTCTTTTGGATTTTGTTGTCACCAAGATGCCTATTTGCCGTGTTTTCATCAAGGTAACCATTTTTTCAGAACATTTTTTAATTTTTTTAATTTTTTGATTCTACACCTTGCAAGATTTAGGCATAGAATTTTTTGAGATGGGAGCTATTCATAGGCTTCTGCAGAGGCTCCCCTTTAGGTGTTGATAACTGATATGCCCCCGACTTATAACTTGTTGTTATGACGAAAGGTCCCAGCCAATTAGGTTCAAATTTTCCTTTGTTGCTTGGGTTTGGGACATTCTTCTAATTTTCTTTTAATACCAGTTCTCCGACTTGGAAGGCCCTACTTCTGATTTTCTTATTATAGCTTCATTTCTTGAGTCTATTCGAGTAGACTTGCAAATGATTTAGCATCTATAATGCTCTTCATCTAGCTCGCGCATTTAGTCTTGATATCTGATACTCTTCATCTGTGATGAGGTTTTGCAGTGATATCCTGAGGGATGGGAGCTTGATCTCAATGGGGAGAATCGCTTCTGATCCGTAAACCAAGGAGAATGGGGTGGCGCGTAGGTGTGCTGGATGCTGGTTCGAGAGGCCCAGAGGGGCGGGATTACAGAAATGCTACCACGCACTGCACATTGATCAAGCTTTAAGGATTTTAGAATGGTTTTATTTTAGCTTCCGGGCTTGGCCATTGCCTTGGGGATAGTAATGGAGTAGAGAAGCGATGTTGGATTTTGAATTTCTCGCATAAGTCGCGAACCTCCTGGTTCTTGAATGGTGTCCCATTATCCAAGATAATGGCTTGTGGGACCCCTCAGAATGACGTATTTAGAGATAGTCTCGTGATTTAATTCTGAGATCCTGGCCTCTAGTTATATATCAGCTATGGGTATGGCTTCCACCCACTTTGTGAAGTACTCAGTTGCAGTTATGATGAATTTGTGGCCATTGGATGAGGTGGGTGTGATTTTCCCAATGAGATCGAGTCCCCACTACAAAAAGGACCATGGTGTGATAATAGGATGAAGCTCTTGAGCTGGTGCATGGATGAGGTCCCCATGCTACTGACATTGTAGACACCTTTTAACATGATCATGTGCTTCTCTTTCCATTGTGGGCCAATAATACCCCATCCTTAGCAGTTTCTTGCCTATGGTCATTCCACTCAAGTGTGAACCACAGATACCGTTGTGTACTTTGGTTAGAGCAGTTAATGCCTCCTCAACATTTAGGAAACATAGCAAGGTACCTTCTATGCTTCTACGGTATAAGGTATCACCTAGGATGACAAATCTGGATGCCTTTTTAACAAAGGTTCATTTTAGGTTTGATGGTAGGTCAGCTGGTATGACTCCTATTCGAAGATATGTGTAGATGTCATGGTACCAAGGATCATCAGGACAACCGATTTTGCACATGAATTCTAATTCTGGTACCTCGAATGCGGGAACGAGAAGCTACTCGATCAAGAATTCGTATTTTGGAACATTGTTGGGGATATTCAACAGGGACCCGATTGTTGCCATGGCGTCTGCTGCTCTGTTGTTGGTTCTAGGAATCTGCTCAAATGTTATTTCAATGAAGGATTCTTTGAGAGTCTCCACCAATTTCTTGTATGGAGTGAGCTTGTCATCCTTAGTCTAATATTCATTATTGACTTGGTTTATGATCAACTGAGAGTCTCTGTAGATTTTGAGAGCTATGATGTTCCATTGCACTGCTATTCTAAGACCTATAGTCAAAGCCTCATATTCTGTGATATTGTTAGTGTAAGGAAATGCTAGTTTGTATGACCTTGGTATGCAATCCCCCTATGGGGTGATGAAGAAGACACCAGCCCCTGATTTGTGTTGTGTGTATGAGCCATCGAAGTATAGTTTCCAGTGGTCAGCTACGTTGAGGTTAAAAATGGATTCATCTGGAAACTCTGAGACAAGAGAATTCTCAGAATAAATAGGTGCTTCTGCTTGTTGATCTACAATAACTTGTCCCTTGATGGCTTTCCACTCTATATACTCAATGTCATACTCTGACAGTATCATTACCCATTTTTCCATTCTTCTTGTGAGCATTGCCTTTGATAAGAGATACTTGAGGGGGTCAATTTTGGCAATGAGCTTTATCTTGTGTGCTAACATGTAATGTCTGAATTTTTGTGATGCAAACACTACTGCGAGGCATGCTTTATCGATGAATGAGTAATTTAGCTCATGACCAACCATTGTCCTGCTAAGGTAGTAGATAGCCCTCTTTGTTCCATTTTCATCATGCTGCGCTAGAAGAGCTCCAAGGGCTACTGCTATTGCTGATACATATAAGATCAATGGCTTTCTTGGAATGGGTGGCATTAAGACTGGTGGTGTCAATAGCTATTCCTTGATTTTTTTAAATGCCTCTTCACATTTTGTATCCCATTTGTATGCTACCCCCTTGTGGAGTAGGTGAGAATATGGATTATGCTTGTCTTCCAGTTGTGCTATGAATTGTCGGATGGATTGAAGTCTGCCTTGGAGACCTCTCAATTGTTTTAATGTCTTTGGTGCTTCCATCTCGAGGATTGCTTTCACCTTTGTTGGATCCACCTCGATACCCCTCATGGATACTATATATCCTAGCAATTTACCTAATTGTACGCCGAAGACACACTTCTTGGGATTTAGTCTGACTTTGTATTCCTCCAGTCTGTCAAAGATAGCACTTAGGGTTGCTATATGATCTTGTATTTTTCTTGACTTAGCTAGAATATTGTCAACATAGTCTTCGACTATTTTATGAATCATGTCATGGAATATCAATGTCATGGCCCTTTGATATGTTGCTCTTGCGTTCTTTAGGCTGAATGGCATCTTGTTCCAGCAGTAGGTCCCCCATGGACAAGTGAAAGTTGTCTTATGTTGATCTTCTTTTGCTATCATGATTTGGTTGTATCTTGAAAATCCGTCCATTAGTGATAGTATCTCATGTCCTGCTGTCATGTCTACTATCATGTCAATGTTGGGAAGCGGGAAATCATCCTTGGGACATGCTTTGTTCAAATCTCTGAAGTCTATATAGATTTTGATGGCTCCGTCAGGCTTTGAAATAGGTACCAAATTTGACACCCATTCTGGATAGTTGATTGGTCATATGAATCCTACATCTAACAACTTTTTGAGCTCCATTTTAACCAATAAGGCAATTTGAGGATGCATTTTTTGAAGCTTTTGTTTGATTGGCTTTGCTTCTGGATACACTGCTAAGTGATGAACCACAGTCTCTGAATCAAGCCCTGGAATGTCAGCATAACTCCATGCGAAGTTTATTTGCCTTTCCCTTAGGAATGTTGCTAGGAGTTCTTGCTCTTCTGATAATAGTGATTCCGCATAGAATGTGATATGCGGGGTCTCCTCTGTTCCTAGGTTGACCGGATTGCATTTTTCGGCCAAGACTGCTGACTTTTCTTGATGAATAGCTCTTAAAGGAAGATTGAATCCTTCATCCTCGGGCGACTCAAAGAGGTTTTCACCTGCTGATACCGCCCTTTCGCTTTTCTTGTCAGAGAGTGTCATAGTGTGGTTTTCACTCAAGGACTTGGATATGATTCTTAGTTTCTCACTTTTGCGACTGAAGGATTCAATCGTTTCCCCATAATAGGCATGTGTGTCCAAATCTATTATAAACCCTGCCTTGTGATCCCCTTCCAGAATGTTGTCCTGCAATCCCATGAATTCTGAGAGCGCCTCATCATTTTTGAATGTATCGAGAACCGGTGGTCCTTGTTGGTCATAGTCGATCAGTTGGGGGTACACTAAACAGATCTCATGATTTTGATGGTCTGTTTCAAAGGAGAGGGTGCTAATCATACATAGGGTGGTGTCCTCGAATAACCTAGGTAGATTGGTCATGGTATCCTCATTATCGCTACTAATATAGGCCTCAGTTATAAAGTTATGTATGTCTCTACTTGAGAAAATTGGTGCCGCATCATGCCAGTATTGGCCGGTATAGCCATAACCATTCTAACCGAGGACCCTCGCCACGCATGGTTATACTCAGAGGGGTACATCCAAGGCCAAGATTTGTTACTGGTCGCATCTCTGGCATGATAGGTATTATAAGCCCATTGTCATTTTTTCCTAGTCTTTGATTTCTGTCATAGCCCATTGCAAGCATCACTGTAGGCCTGTTTTGTCTCCAATCCATTGGTAAATCAGTTGATGGCCTTTCATCCTGATATAACATGAGATGGATCTGTTTCAATAACCCTCCTCGCTAGTCTCCCCATCTTGTGAATTCGATAGCCTCGAAACGCTGTGATGTGGAAGCTTGGTTCTTCTTGGTGGACGCCCAATGCGATTTAGAGATTGTGGTAACCTCCATCACAAAAGCATTGTTAGGGGAGCTTGTAGCTCACAACCGCCTCCTGATGATGAGTTTGATATCGAGATGGTGGGACAGGGTATGCGTGCTCCTTGCTGCAAAAAGTGGACCAGAGTGGCGGTCGATGTATGGTGGATGGGGCTCCTCATCATTTCTTGGCACTTGGGGATTTTTACTTTGCTTCAACATTTCGCGGTAATATGAAAAACGGCTCGGGTTCTATGGACGCAACCCTTGTCCATTATGTGGCCACATTATTGGTGGAAGGTTGATGCTACGGCCTTCATCGCATGGATCCATGGATGACCCAGGAGGATATTGTATGGCAGGTCGAGGTCCAAGACCTGACATGTGGTTTCCATGAGTGTTGGCCCTACTTGAATAGGGAGTTTAATCATGCCCTGAGACACTCTTTCTTGGTCATCATATGCTCTTATCATGATGCCCTTTCCTTTGTTGATGGAATCTTCTGATATTTTCAATTGCTTGATGAGGCTTAGGGAACATAGCACTCAAGCCCGCACTCCATCCACCAAGACCCTTTTGATTTTTCTCTTGTGGTACAATGGTTTCCCAAGTGAAGTGCATGGTTGTGAGATGGTTACGAAAATCCTATCAAAAACGCGAGACATGCTATGATATTCCCACCATAGTTTGAATTGCTCAAGATCGAAAGATTTATGGAAGGTTGATGAGAAGCCAATAAGCTCTCAAGGATCTTCCCACAGTGGATGAGATTTTTAACAACTCCATGATGGAGATGTGTGCTAGTGTTCTCTTGAGTTGATCTACAACATTGTAGCCATGTGGAACAGATCTAGATGAAAGGATTCTATTTGGTTGGGATGATCTTGCGATGGTGACTTTGCCACCTCTTGTGGTGACTCCACAATCTTCGGCACGGGCGCCCTTGATGGTGATGACCATGCAGTCTTCATTTAGGGAGGTAATGACTATTTCATACACATGATTTACATACCTTCCTTAATAGTTTTATTCCCTTTGTTGCCCTGATTCGGCACCGAATTCGTGTAGATTTTAAGATCCTAATTTCCCATAGGTTGTTCCACATTTATGATTTTCTTATCGATGAGATCTTGGATGATGTTTCTGAGTCTCATGCAACTGTTTGTGGTGTGGCCTTTAATTTTATGAAATTTGCAAAGTTGATTCTCGTTATACCAAGGAGGTTTGACATCATGTTCTTGGTAATTCTCAAATGTAGAAGGCTTGATGAGTTTTTTGTCGATCAACTTTTTCATTATGTCCAAATGTGTGAACCCCAACCTTGGTACCTGGAAAATAACAAGAATAAATGAGTTAGACAAGTGATTGCAAGCCAAAACAAGGATTCCCCATGAAATCTATTTACAACTTCAAACTAGGAAAGAAAATAGTGAAGAACACAACGAAAATGACAAAATAAAGATTAAATCCTAATTAGATGTGCAAACTCATGATCCCATGGGGGAATTGGTGCCAATTTGATGTGAAAATTGGCCCTTTCCCAATTCCTATGATGCAAGCTTGATATCTTGAAGATGATTGATCCACTTTGTTGGAGAAGAATGAGAACTCCAAGCTAAAATTTGCAAAAAAATAGCTGACTCAATGATAATGGATGAAATTCAAGAGATATTTGAGCATGGTAACTTTGTTTGGACTGTGGATAATGAAATGAGGATATGAGCTCTTTATTTATAGAATTTCAAGATGGATGAATGTCCAAATTTGAGCAATGTGGGACTAACATTCATCCGATGATATGATGACACTTGTCAAGCTATGAATGGATGATGGATGTGCAAGATTTGGGGTTTGTGCCAATAAATGCAAATATTTGAAATTCAAATTTGTTGAAATGACATGCAAGAGGGAAGGGAAAATGCAATAAATGCCACTTGGCTCAAAGCAAAGGACATGTAAGATGAATTTATTGCCTTGTTGGATGTACATGTTGACTTGGAATTTTTGAATTCAAATTGAGAGAATATTCCAAAAGGTGCCTTGTGAGGAAAATAGAGATTTAATAAATGAATTAAATATATTTTCATGTTAAACTTGCATTATCTAGAGGATGTGACATAAGATGAGATTAAATTAATCAAGGGTTAATTAATTTAATGAGAGAGGTTAGATGATGTGACCTATTTGACTCAAATTTATGGATTTATTTAAATCAAATAAGAAAGGAATATGACCAGAGACTTAATTAAATAAGCATTTTGATTTATTTAATTAAAAGAGATGGTGTTAGATTAAATCAAATAAGGTTTTAATTTATTTAATTTAATAAACACACTTTAGAGATTTAATCAAATAAAATTGATTATTTAATTAAATAGGGATAATTAGATCAGATGGATTGATTTAATTAACAAGAGAAAGAGACTTAATTAGACAAAATGATTTATTTAATTAAGGGATGAAAGTTGATTTAAATTTAACGTGATAGGGGAATTTGATTAAACGGTTAGACCGAGGATGATCTCAGAAGAACGATGTGTGTTAGTAAGTCAAGATCATACGTAACAATGTCAATCGATGTGGAGGTTCGACATCTTATCTGGTAATTCTCAATTAGAGGCTTGATAAGGTTTAGATAAATATGTAGATTTCCATATTCTAAGCATATTAAAATCATCTCATTTAACATCATAACTATCCATTTTGAACCTCTTTATCAATGCAGATCAACTTCTCAAATCGAATTTTCGCTGATCTCGAGGGCAATGTGTACTATGTACTTCTTTCCACTCAAGTATCCAAAATCTAAAAATTTTGAATTTTGATTGCGACAAGTTTATTTTTTGAACCAACGCAGCAAGTACATTGCTTCAAAGAGGGGCAAAATGTAGACACGTGAAATTAACATCATGCACCCAATTCACGTTCATTTGCTCATTAAATAAATCAAACGCAACAAATCCATTCACCAGATAAATCAGGTCTTTAGTCCTAAGGTTATTCATTTAAATAAATCAAAGGCTCACATCATCCTTTAATTAAATAAATCAAACTTTATTTAATTAAAATATCAAAAGTCATTTCCCATCCCTTTTGATTTAAATAAATCAAAGTATTTAAATCAAATAAGTCAAAATCACCTAAACATCATTTAACCTAATCTAATCCTGATTAACCTAACCTAACCACCCATCACATCCTCTAGATATTCCCACTTGCACCAATAAATCAATTTATTCATTTATAAAATCAGCATTTTTCATCAACATGGCACCTTTGAGGAATATTCCCTCAAGTTTGAATTCAAAATTCTTACATGTCCCTTGCACAAGTCAAACTCATCTTGTCATCAAATTCAAATTTGAATCTCCCCCTCTTTGGCACATTGACCAAAATGTGCTCATCCTCCAACCACTCACAAGTTGACAAGTGGCATCTTTTCATTGGCTTGTTCTTTATCCCACATTCATCCATTTGGCCATTCTCTCATCAAAATAATATATAAATGAAAGGCTTCATTTTTTATCAAATCCTCCACAATTCCATCCACAAATCCTATGCAAAGTCACTCTCCTCATTTTAGAATTGATTTTTCCCATTCATCATCTTGATCATCAACATATCATTTTCATATCATTTGCATTATCAAGGGTTGGGAAAGGGCTATTTTCCACAATAACACCAATCCACTATGGGATAGGGTTTGGTCATGTTCTTATATGCTTACTTTTAATTGTTTTTGTTCTATTTAGTTTGCATTATTTTAGCATGGCTAAATATTTCATAGAGATACTAGTGCTACTTGCTTTAAACATACTAATGATACTAACGTGGTTCATTGTTTGAGGTTTATGAAAATTAGTGTCTACACTAAGTATAGTGTAGTATTTGGTAGCATACCTCCAAGATAGATCCTAATAGGGGGGATGGAGCATTTCATAGAGCTTGAGGAGGGGTCAAAACCAGTGATTACTGCACCTTATAGACATCCTAAGTGCCACAC
>VDFB02375826.1:0-25770 GCA_007258455.2 Sequoia sempervirens | reverse complement strand
TATTTTTCAATTTTTATGGGGTTGAAAATAGCAAATACCTTCATTTGAAGGTTGTATGTAAAACACCTAGCACAAAGAATTCCTTTGTTTGAAGGTATTATTTTATTTTTTCCAAATCAATAAAATAATACCTTTAAACAAATATAATCTTCAAACAAAGCTATTATTTTATTGTTAAAAAATATAAAAGGAAACAAAATGAATTTTTGGTCATTTCTTTTTCACATAGGTGCACAATGATCCATGAACTTTGTAACATGCTAACCCTGCAATGAAGTAAAAATTCCTAAGTTTTCACTTTGCGAGTAAATAACCTATGTAACAAGCCATTGCAATAATTTTTTAAATTTTTTTATTTAGAATATATGAGAAAAGATTCCATAACATAATACGATAAGGATTCCATTTCTTTACATTGATTTCAATAGATACAATCATACAAGAATGCATACATTTACAAACATAGCTCAATGAGCTTTGTAAAAAATAGCTTATAGATGGTCCAAGATCCTTCCTTTCAAATCTTGGTTCTTCTTTCACCTGTTGTGGAGGAGAAGCATCACTCAAGTGCTTTTCCTCCAACCACGAACTCATATGTGGTCCCTTGCACATCTATCATTCAATAGATGGCCCTTCCCTTCGATGAAGAGATTGGTAGAGTAACCGAATAATGACAACCAACTAAGCATAGTGTTGTGTCCTACATAACTAGAACTGGCAAACCCACAATCTAGAACTAGCGTGTAATACTGGATCACGGTGAACTGGTAGTGGAGCCAGAGGTAGTCACACTACTTTGGCTAAAGCTTTCTCATTCAATACTTTGAATGAAGGTCATTTATCACATACACTACTCAAGACCGATTTGAATTAAGGTCATCTTAAACTACACATAGGTATTTCCTTCAATGGATAGTCTATCACCCCAGAGATAACCTATCACCATTTTTACATACTTGGAATAAATCTACTTAAACAAGTAAGTACACAAGCTCCCTCCCATACTAGATAAACAATCCTAGGAGTAAACTCAAGCTATTCTAGTTAAATCAATAACCTAGCAAAGAGTAACTCATATGCCACTCATGTTTTTAAAATCATATCTAGTATGTAATACCTATGATAAACACCAACCTCCTATTATGGAGTACATACAAGCACATCATAAAAATAACATAATAGCTTCTATTTCCTTTTCAAAGTGATTCTAGTTTCCATAAATGTAAGTACTTGTAAAAGACAATTCAAGCATTCATGGAGAACAATCTTTCATAAATAAAAAAAAAAAAAAAGAATATCCTCATGCTTGTTACTGCTTATCTAATCAATTGACAACAATGCAACTTCTCCAAACAACAACTAGCTTGACTAGAGCTTCTCAAGAGATGTCACAATAAACCTCTAATACTCAATTTGATATAATACTTCTCTCAAATACTACTCTCTCTCAGTATAATAGAACTCTCCCTCTCTCTCAAATAAAACCAAGCAAAGTTGAAAATAATGCAGAGTAAAAATGCTTACAAAAATGCATCCTCAACAAATGAGTTTTCCTTGCTATTTATACAGTAGTAATGAGACCTCACATCCTTTAGATTAGACATGGTTATTGAAAAAAAATTCCATGCACAACCTACTCACTTGACTTAGAAAAAGGGTGGCACAAATATAAGAACTTACTCAACAATTCACAGCTATAGATCGACCATGTTGATTGACAACAAAATGAGACATATTCAAATCAGTACATGATTGATATGGTGCAATTCAAATTACGCAAACAATAGACATCTACAACAAACAGGTTTCCAAAGGTGGTTCCAAGTAAATACTCACTATCGAATAGTTAGTGTGGTATCTTTCATATTTGAAATAGTCATTAAGAAATATGCGACACCAAGCATGCATTAACCAAGTCTTAGCATGAGTCGATTTAGATAATAAATCAATTTGACAAAGTCGTCGACTTGTTTACTCATCACCTTTCTCACCTTTTATAGATGTTGGTTTAAGCATAATGACATGGTGTTTAAAGTTCACCAAGTCAAATAATATTCCCATAAAAGTGTTGACTAAGTCTTCACCATTTATTGACTTAATACAGTGAGCTACATTGTAGTATACATATTCCACTATGCATGGCAGCAAGAGTAAAAGTTGACCTCACAAAATATAGTCACAAGTAACTTATAATCAACCTCTATCATTGCTAATGATAGTCGATTTCAACTAATAGATAATATATTAAATATATATTAATATATAATATCACATATACATATATATAAATATCAACATATATTTATATATACATATATGCATATGTATATATATATGTATATGTTAATATATATTTATATATACCATAAGCCATCAATGTAAGTATACATTCAATGTACAAATACGTATAATCACAATAGTATTCACATACTAATCACAATATATCGATTGTCTATGTATATATATATATATAAGTATATTCCTCTATGTACATGTATAAAAATGTATACATATATTGTTACACCCCAATTGAGTAATTACTATTTACTATTACTTTGTAGGGTAAATATGAATGTAATGTGAATTCTGGGGATGAATAAATTGTGCTTGTACTTTTTTATCAATGCATTATAGTATATACACATCCATATATATATATATATTTGTATTGATTCACACGTATGTTGGAAAATAGACATGCCCATGTGAATGTATCAATATAGGTATACATATGTATACATGTACATAGATAAATATACTTATATATATATACAATCAATATATTGTTATATATATTGGTATTAATATATATATCTAGCATTATATGTATATATATAAATTAAAATATATTTAGTATATTAACCATTGCTTGGGAATCAACTATCATTTACTATGATACAGGCCGATTATTAGTGTGTGCAAGTGAATTTGACCTACTAAAATGAAAAACTAAACTAATGCAAAGGATCAAAAGCACAAGACAAACACTCAAGATTGGCCTAAGATGAACTCAAACAAAATGCAAGAAATATGGAACTTTTTACCTTGTTGAGTTGTTTTTTTTGGTTGGCCCTTTGATTGTTCAATTGTGTGCTCTTTTGATGGAAAAAAACATAAAATATAGCTCTAAATGATCATGGAGTGATCAGGAATGCAATGGTGATTATGAGTATTGCAATGAATGCAAGGTGTGGATGCAAAGGCTATCGTAACAATGGTGGATTTGCTTGGATGAGTGATTGGTTGCTTGAGTGCTAGAGTTGTTTGTAATAGTGATTTATTGTTGGATGATCTAAATGAGGGAAAATTCCTCCATTTTTAGGGGAAGTGCCTCTAAACAATGGAGGGTCAGGATGAAGCCACAATGGGAAAGATTAAGGGCTAGGGTGAGTTGAGAACTCACAAGCCCTCACATCTTGACATGTGGTGGGTGAGGTGTCAAGGGGAGATGAGATGGAGGTGCTACATAGTACCTAGGGATTGGGACAATATCTCCTCATAAAGGAGGTCATTGTCCACATGTGGGTGATGGGATAGGTGAGGAATTAAAAATTCCTCAAATATCCACATGGGGATGAGAGAAAGAATTAAAAATTCTTTCAAATGCCTAGGGGGATTAAATGTGAATTAAAAATTCACATGTGGAAGAGGTTTCCTTCTCCAAAGGAGAAAACATTAAATAAAGTTGACTTTGGACATATGCCATAAATGGTATGAGGATTAGGTTGACCTAATCAAGTGATTAAGGTTGTGCAAACATGTGATTAGGTAGGCTAATGAAGAATTAGGGAAAAGTGGGGGATTATGGAGGATGTGACCCTAATCATGATTAGGTGTGTGCACATCCTAATCATAGATTACTTGAATTAATCTGGATTAGAGAAGATTATGGAGGATGTGACAAGGAGAGAGAAATAATGAATTTAAAAATTGATTTAAATTCATAGAGGAAAAATGAATAAATTAAATAATTTATAGTATTTATTTAATTTAGAGAGGAAAGGGGATAAGGGATAAAGTATTCAATTAATTAATTAAATACCTTAAGGATATGACAACATTAATTAAATGACAAATTATTTAATTAACGTTGATGAAAGATACAGGATAGAGGAATAAAAGGGATGAATTTGACCATATTGGGGTGGTCAAATTCAAGTGTCTACATTTTTTCCCTCTTCAAAATATTGTTAAAATAATAGTGTTTTGAAGAAAAATAAAATACAAATGACTTGATAGAAGAAAGGACTGCAAGATGATGCCCCAGTTTTTTGGGGAAAATCGAGTGTAGAAAAAGTTGTGTAGGTTGTCTAATCATAAATAAATGATGGAGAATGCCTTGATGTCGCAAGGAAATGGATAGGATGAGAGAATGAAGGAAAATGACAGGGTATGCCCCCTCGAGAGGGCAGCTATGGAAGAAAAAGGGGTCGCAAGCGACTTCTCGATATGGAAAAATGAAGGGTACCATCAGATAGAGCTTGAAAAACAATGAAGAATGGCTTTTAAATGGAAAAAAATGGATGAATGGGGTGCATATGGCAGCCTGCTAAAGAAAATGTGGGAAATGAATTAATAAAGGTTAAATAAAGGAGAAAAGTTACCTAAAATTTAAAAGGCTAAATAAGTGAAAAAGTTCAAAATTATAAATAGTAAATGTGAAAAATTACTATTTACCTTTTGCACTCTTAGTAACTGACTAGGAAAGAGAGAAAGAGAGAAAGAGAGTGACAAGGATGGTTGACAGGGTGGGAAAGGATGAGGGATTTGTGGATGACGAGCTCATCCACTAAGGTGAGGAGCTACGATAGTACTATTCCTACCAAGAAGTCTCCACCAAGTAGGATTCAGATCTGACTTTGTGATTTGAATTTAAATTTCTAAGCATAATTTAATTTGGGGATTAGGTAGATTTAGGGTGCAGGTTCGCCACATAAATGCCCCCGTCGTATAATCTCAAGTAGTTAAGAAGTCTTCATGGGAAGCTATAGTCCATCAAATGGTTCATAGCTCAACTAGTTGACAAGTGTCAATCATTCACACATCTCCTACGTAAAGACGCTACCTTCAAGTGGGATCCAAAATGTTAGGAAGGCTTTGATAAGATTAAGGAGTATTTGGCTCATCCACCCATCCTCATGCCTCCTATTCTGGGTAAACCACTCATGTTGTACATCTTAGCTATGCTGGTTGCACTAGGGGCATTATTAGAACAACATGATGAGTTCTCTAAAGAATGGGAAATCTATTACATTAGTCAAAAATTGGTGGGCTATGAACTCAACTACTCCCCAATAGAAAAGTCTTGTTTGGCCATGGTCTTCAGCTCACAAAAGGTTCATCATTACATGCTCATTCATCTTGTAAAGCTAATATCAAAAGTTGATCCACTCAAGTATTTTTTGTCAAAAACTTCTTTGACTAGCCGCATGGCCAAGTGAGTCATGTTACTAAGCGAGTTTTGTTGGTGTAATTAATTATTTAATTACACTTTAGCATAAGTTTACTTAGGCATATTCTATTTCCTAGGTTAATTATTATCCTTATCTTGTTGAACTGTCTTTTTACTTAAAATAGGATTAGGGTTGTGCATGCCTTGCTTTTTGCATGTTTTCCTTTTTGAAGGCTTTTGCATTATTTGTAAGACAATTTCATTTAATATCATAATGCTGATTTTTGTTTGCACAAACTTGCTCTGAGAGTTTACAGAACTTCTCTATTTTTTGTTCTGAATATCTTTGCATGTGATAGGTGATTGCTTGCAGGTGATTCTTAGGGATTTTGAAGTTGGTTTTTCAACTTCTACATGGTATCGGAGCTCCAGACCTGTTGCTGCCTGTTCATGCTTTGAAGATATTCTCTCATAGCCATTTTTCATTTTTGCTTCAAAAATCCAGATTCTACTTAGTTGTAGGAAAACGATTTCTGGGTTTTGTAGCCAGGGTCAAAATCTAAACTGGGTATCTTTTAGATTTTTGAAATATTGTACAAATCTGAAGAAAAGCGCAGTACAAAAATCAGCATGCGTCATTTTCCTCTTGGCTGAAGGTTTTAAAAAAATATTTTTTCATCTTTTGCTTGCTGGATCAAAAAAATGATTTCTGGGTTTTGTTCTTAGTTTCAAAATATTTATGGGTTTCTATTTTTGTCCACTCATTGTGAACATATTTTGCAGAAATCAAATTAGAAGTAAACTTTTTTTGCTAGAAAACCCATTTCCTGCACACTAAATTCATTTTTTTTGAAAAAATCATAACTTTTGGCCATGGCGTCGGATTTTTGCAAATGAGATATCATTGGAAAGCTGGTTTCAACCTCTACACAGATTGAAGGTCTTTTTCATCATGGAAGAAGATGTGAACATTGGTTTGTGCATGCACTTAATTTTGTTTTCATGCACTAGGTTTACATTTTCTCTGTAGTTTATGCATGTTTTGCATTCTCTCCTTTTACAATCATTGGGTATTGTAATAAATGAACTGATATAAAGTTCCATCAAGGGGGGTTTCTTGCATAATAATCTGATTAGAGAGTGCATGCACTTTGATCTCCATATCCATTTTGATTTGATGATAGCTCGCATGGGTTATCTAGTTTCTTAGTTTCTTTTGGCCACATTTTTTGCTCTAGCTTGACACATATCAGATTCATCAGTTCACACTTCAGTTGAGAGATTATGTTTCTTGATCCTCATTGGTTCAAATCCTTCTCAGTTTGAGGGCCATGTTTTTATGGTTAATATTCCAGAGTCTTCATGGTACTCCTTCCCATGAAAGAGTTTCAGTCACAGTTTGGCATCGGCATCGAGATACATGGTTTTCAGATTATGTCATCATCTCATCTACTATTGCTTCACAGATTCCAGGGTTGTTCCAGTTTGTGATTTTTTCAGTGTTCTGTGGCATCGGGTCTGCTGTCGCATTATCATGATTCCATTTTTAGTTTCAGTTGTAGATAGAAGTATCTTTCCTTGCTTGTTAGATTGCAGTTCTAGTGTTACTCCATAGTGTTCTTCCAGTGCTTCTTTGTAGCAGTCATCTCATTGTAGGGAGGGTTTTGTCCCACTGGGTTTTTCTTCTCTACCTCATCATTGCATTTGTAAATGAGTACCTGATCAGGCCTTGTTGCCGGGACTCATCTTTGCATAATAATTTGCTTCTCCCTAAGTTGCACTTATGGGGGGGTGTTGGTGTAATTAATTATTTAATTACACTTTAGCATAAGTTTACTTAGGCATATTCTATTTCCTAGGTTAATTATTATCCTTATCTTATTGAGTTGTCTTTTTACTCAAAATAGGATTAGGGTTGTCTATGTCTTGCTTTTTGCATGATTGCCTTTTTGAAGACTTTTGCATTATTTGTAAGACAATTTCATTCAATATCATAATGCTGATTTTTGTTTACACAAACTTGCTTTGAGAGTTTACATAACTTCTCTATTTTTTGTTCTGAATATCTTTGCATGTGATAGGTGATTGCTTGCAGGTGATTCTTGGGGACTGTGAAGTTGGTTTTTCAACTTCTACAAGTTCAACATAAAGTACATGGACTGCAAGGTGGTTAAGGGACAAGTCATGGCAGATCAATTATCTGATGCTCCTCTGGTGGATGCATATCCTTTAGTAGCTGAGTTTCCTAATGAAGAAGTCCTCACAATCACACAAGTAGATATATGGATGCTCTATTTTGTTGGGTCATACACACATAATGGAGCTAGTGTAGGTGTCTTATTTTCCACCCCACAAGGTGAATACATCCCAAAGTCATTCATATGGAATTTCCATGCACCAACAATATAACAAAGTATGAAGCTCTTATCACTTGTCTTAGGATCACCATTCAATGGAACATCACCAGTCTACAATTCTTTGGTGATTCCCAACTGATTATCAAACAAGTCAATGATTAGTTTCAGAAAAAAGGATGAAAATTTGTTACCATACAAACACATGGTGGATGAATTTAAGAAGTATTTCACCTTCATCTAGTTTCAACAGATTCCCAGAGTCCAGAACAAGGCAGCAAATGCAATGGCTATAATGGGTTCCCTCATTGATATGCCTAAAGATCGAATGGACTATGAGTTCCTCATCAAACAAATTTTAATCTTAGCATATGATATCCTTGATAGTGAGACGGTGTGCAATATCATAGGTCTTGAATCACCTTGGTACCTTGACATTTACACCTATCTCTGTGATAATATCCTACCACTTGACCTTGAAATCAATGAAAATCCTTTATCAAACGTACCTCCTGCTATAGCATCATAGGAGATACACTGTATCATCATGGGTATGATGGAACTCTTCTTAGGTTTTTGAATGAATCTGAAGGTCGCACTGCATTAAAGGAGGTACAAAGTGGTGTCTGTGGGGACCATTCTAATGGCAACATGTAGACTTAATCCATGCTCCCACACAAAATTTGCAACCCATCATAGCACATGGACCTTTTCTCAATGGGGTTTTGATTTGATCAGCAAGATTTACCCACGATCCTCTAATGGCCATACTTTCATCATCACAACCACTGAATAAATTACCAAGTGGGTGGAAGCAATTCCACTCTCCCAAATTATGGGTTTTCAGATATCCAAATTCATCCTTTTTGGGAAGCCCTTCAAAAATTAGTTTATGAAATACCTTTGTGAGACATACCATATCCAACATCTTTGGTCCACGCCCTATTACCCATAAGGTAATGGTCAAGTGGAGGCAACCAACAAGACCCTCATCAAGATTCTTAAAAAGGTGGTCAATAATACTAGTCGAGATTGGCATCTCTGTCTCCATCTCACCCTTTGGGCTTACCGCACATCCATCCACACTCCCACTAACACCACTCCATACTCCCTCGTTTATGGTGTTGATGCAATATTTTCAATAAAAGTTGAGATCCCCTCACTTCAAATATTTCTGAAGAGCCTCATCAGTGATGAAGACACCCAGGTTGCACGCTTAAGTCAGCTTGAACTCCTAGATGAAAAGTGCATCAAGGCCTATAATCATCTACAAGCATACCAACATCATCTTAGGAGGAGCTATAACAAGAAAGTTCATCCTCGCCAGTTTAATGTTGGTGATCTAGTCCTCAAAGAGAATTAACATACTCAGCAAGATCGAGACAAGAAAGGAAAGTTTGAGGCCAATTGGCTAGGTCCTTATGTTGTCACAACTAAATATTGTTTTGGGGCATATAGACTTGCCACACCTGAAGGGGAGCCCCTAGACGAGCCTATCAACATCATGCACCTGAAGAGGTTCTATACCTAAGTCAGCTGGGTTATCCTATCCTCAAAAATAACAAAAAAAGTAAAAAATCATCAAAAATACAAAAGAATCAAAAAGTCAAAAAATCCAAAATAGTAAAAAGAAATAATCCATCCTATGGTGAAAACCAACCTTGGTGGTGCCTTGTGTAAGTACGTTTGGTGAAAACCTGGCCACATGCACCATTCATAGAGGGCTTAAGCATTATCTACCTTGCGTCCTAGTTACTTTATGCTTCCATCCTATCCACACATCCCATCCTTTCATCCTATTGATCTGGTCCCTTCATCTGCATCCGCTTATCTATTGCTTGGTATATTTTGGTTGAGCATTGGACAATTCACATTGGCTATCCACAATTCTGAGCTTTTTTCATAAGTCTAAGCTTGCATCATCTAGCCATCATTGTTGGTTGTCGGTCTCGTGTCCTCATCTGGGATCCTCTCATCGTGTCGGTCATCATCAGGTCCCATCTTGTCTCTCATCCCTTTTTTCAAAGTATGTTGCCCTTGCGCTTTCATGTAGGCAAGGTCAATCATTTGATCAGCTCCTGGGTTATTTTTCCATCCAGTCTTTGTCATCCAATGGGGTCTCCATTGTCCTCTTTCTAATTTTATCCATGGTCAGTCATCAGTATTTTATCGAACTACGATGACTTTGTGCTTTCACATAGGCAAGGCTAATCTCTGATCAACCCTCAATCCCCTAGGTCTTTAGGGTGTTTCTTGTCACTGTGTTGTCAAGTATGTCCCTATCCTAGCTAGTTCTTAACAAATAAAATATGTTAGTATGAAGAGTTCTAATCAATTTTGAGTATATTGAGTCATGTCGATCATTTAGTCTCTCCTCCATCTTTGGTCTTAATAGGATGCATCCTTCCTAATCAGACCGCATCAATCCCATCCACCCTTTTGATCCTATGGCAAAGGAAATTTGAGATTTATTGTGATCTTTTGATGCTTTTGGATTTTTTTTTATCATTCGAGCTTCCTATTATGCCTCGTCAAGGTCACCACGATCCATCATATCATGGTGTGCTTTGACTGGTAAACATTGGGGTAACTCTTGATCTTTTATTTGTATCTATATTCTTGGTTGTCCTATGTAGTATCCACCAAGATCCCTTTGTTCTTGTTTTATGTTGGGGCATCCTTTGTGCTTGTGGTTATCTCAATACTTGGCTCGACCAAAGCCATTGTGGCTTTGGGATGTTGGGATAGCCTTTTTGTCTATCGTGTTTGTTTTATGCCTTAGACATTAATCTGCCTTGGTTCCTCATACCTTGGTGCATCATGTATTATGCTATAGCAAAAATCAGTGCTGTCAAAATGGAAAAATAGCATTATGATTTGCATTTCATTTATCATCCCATTACATTGCATTTATCCCCCTCCATCCTTTCCATAGCCTATGATTAGTGATTTCAGTTTTGCAAACACTCATCTTTCATCTTCTCTTCTTCTTAGGATTCCCATGATCTTTAACAGGTGTAGTAGCACACTCATCATTTTTCATCTTAATATGCAATATGTTATCACACCCATCATTCCCTTTGGATTGCATCTATCATTACGCCGATAGTATCAAGGTCATCTCTACTATCAAATCCCTGGTCAATGATGTGCAAAATGAGCAAAGAGAATGAGATTGATACATAACTCTAAGGAAAAGCATGCCCATCATAGAAACAGGTGAATCCAATCACTCATTAATCTTGATCGATGTCATATTAAACACAAAGAGTACAATTTCATCTCGATAATCATGTTCTTTTTAAGTTGTTTAGATTAATCTCGATTGGTTCTTCTAAGCATCTTAAGTTCATTGTGCCTCATTACATCTCATTTTCATTTATCATAATCACATTCATCTTAAGTTTTTTAGAATAATATAGATTTATTATTCTCAACATCTTAGGTTCATTTCATCTCATTTTGCATTTATCATTATCATGTTCATTTTAAGTTGTTTAGATTGATCTTGATTGGTTATTCTAAGCATCTCAAGTTCATTCCATTATCATTTCATTGCATTATCTTTTTTCAGTTGTTTAGATTTATTATTCTAAACATATTAATCCATCCCATTGCATACATTGCATTATGTAACATTCATTTCATCCATCCATACCATTATTACATATGCATACACCACATTTTTTAGTCATTGCTCCCATTACATTTTCATATCATAATCAAATCATAATAATATGGCTTTAAAATTTTCCACTAAAATTAAAAGTAAAATTGATTGTACAATGTACACATACATTGCCACCTGCATCACAAATCATTATTCTCATATCTATAGCATATCAAATCATAAATCATCCATCATATCCTGCATCACAAAATGTTAGGCATGATGGATTTCACCCATATCATCCACATAGGCATAAACATAAACCATCATAGACACATGCATATATCATAATCATCATCATCATAACCATCTACATACCTCATAATAAACATCATCATATGCATGCACATAATAGACACCCATCACATAATAAACACATAGTATCCATAATGTCCATCACATATCATATAAATATCAAAATATCATGTCCACCATAATCCATAATAAAGTCTACAACCAGTCCATGAAAAAGTCCATCATAAAAGCATAAAACCATGTCTATCATGTCCATCAAAACCCATCAAATAACATACAAGTATAGAGCTCTGATCAAATACAGGGACTACATCTCCTAAATGAATAAAGAATTTAAGAAATGAACTAATCAATGATTGAAAGAATATCTAATTTGTAATGAGAAGTATGTAGTCTCTATCTCTATATGCTACTCATCCACCTCGCACCTGTCAGAAATCAGGATCCTATCCCCCCTGTCCCCTCTATCTTGAGCTTCCCTCATCTGATCTCTAAGGAGAGTATGCCCCTGAGCCTCTACCTATGGGAGGAGTCTTGCGAAAACTATTGTACCCTCGTGTGTGAGTGGCTTCTGAATGGGATGGCTCTAGCATTTGAGGTACATGTCTGACATAAGGAGATAACCTTTGTGTGACATTTGGGATTTCTTGGAGATATACAAACATGTAATAGGATGCCTCTCTCCTAGCATCTATCACCTTTGTTGCCTAAGTCCTAGCTAGATATCTCTCAATCGTATATATATCCCTTAGCCTTGCGATGTATCTCCTATCACTTTCCCATGCCTTTTGGGCCATTCACATTTGATCTACCTATTCCTGCAGTCATAACATCTATTGCACTGTCTCATCTCTCTCAACCTACAAGGTCCTCACCTGTGCCTTTGCTTCCTTTACTCTCTCTAACAATGCCCCTACATCCCCCACTTTCACCTTTGCACACTTTTCCCTATCCCGGATCTCATCTCACTCCCTCCTTAGCTTGTCCCTCTCCCTCCTGATCTCCTCTAGTCCCCTCTACATCT
This sequence comes from Sequoia sempervirens, assembly GCA_007258455.2. Taxonomy (NCBI): domain Eukaryota; kingdom Viridiplantae; phylum Streptophyta; class Pinopsida; order Cupressales; family Cupressaceae; genus Sequoia; species Sequoia sempervirens. Next base: position 13,075 of record VDFB02375826.1, on the reverse strand, counting down.
CTAAGATCTGCCTCCCGAGGTCATCTCTCTCCATGTGGGCCTCTCATACATTCTGTGATGCCTCCTCTACTAGGGCTGCATGGTCCCTATTTCCCTCCCTCTACAACTTGTTTGTCTCTTCTTGTAATTTGTCTCTATCCTCCTTAGACTCCCTGAGTCTGTGCTCTACAATCCTTAGTCAGGCCATGGCCCCTGTAAGCAGTACTATGGGATCCTTGGGTGGTGGCGGCACATAAGGCACTATCACTAGTGGATGTACATCTAGAGCATCCACTTCCATCACATGAACCTCTCCCCTAGCCTCCTCCATCTTTGCATCTCCATTTCCTCCTCTCCTCTTTCAGCCTCCTCTCCTCTTTCGGCCTCCTCTCCTCCTCCTCCTCTATGATGCTCCTAGTGTCCTCTCATCATCTAAGCCATATCCCAATGCCCCCACAATCAGATGCACTGTCGTGATCCGTCCTAGCCTCCCCTCTGCCCACCATGCTATTTATTGCACTCTATTCCCTACGTCTACTGGCCCTCCCCTCTATGGGTACTATGTAAGTGGGACCTGATCCCATATCAACCATGCATAATCAATCATAATTGGATCACCCCATAGTGCTAATGGCTCCTTGGTAATCCTCTAAAACCTTTGTGACCTGTGGGGATATCCTGATAAATCCCAAACTATCTCATCACCTTGCTGGGTCTGTGCTACTCAAAAATGAATGGATCTCGTCCAATTAGGTAACATAAAGAAAATAAATAACCCCTACACCTCCTATCATCATCTCTCCATCCTGCAAACCACTGAGCCAGGTACAACCTCTAGGTGATCTGATCCTCCCTCAAAGTGTCTAGTCTCCACCTCCATCCCTCTAATTCCCCAACTAACTAATAGTGCAATTTGAACCCATACTCAGTCCCCCACTAGTATGTTATTGGTATCATCTCATCTCTAGCCCTTGTAGTGAAAATATTTGGCATGGCCACACTAATGTGCTCCCATTCCCACGCCTATAGTAGCATTACAAGGGTGATGCTCAAAGCTCGTTTGTAGTAGACAACATGCATATCCCCGTAAAGTTGTGCTAGTACGCATGCTCCCCATGCAAACTCCCCCTCTCTCCTCTCAACAATGTGTCTGAGAACCTCAATGATCTTGAGGCTGCAGAAGTGTCCACTCCTATTTGGTAACAAGATCTTGCTAATCAATCCACAGAGATATAATGGCAGAGTAGGTACACATAATTCTAGACAAATATCCAAATCAAGCTCACTCCCCTGGTTCAACAACTTCCTTGGTCTGAACACTTACCATAGACACTCCTCCTGTGGTCGAGTATGAGCCCAGCTAATCAAATTCCCTCTTATGGGTAGCTACAAAATCCTCTAAACGTCCTCTAAAATCACCATCATCTCCCCTATTGGGAGATGGAATGTCGATGTGTCCAAGCTCCATCTCTCCATCAATGCTGTCAAAAGTGCCCCGATGTGCTATAATGTTGGGATACCCCAACGTGTGCAACAATCCTATCTATTCCAATGATCCATGGTCATGGACCATCATCACCCCATGTGTTTCCTCTAGTATTCTTGAGTGTCTCTCTCAGGTCCTTAGTGACTCAAAGTTATGCATCCATATAGAATGACATGTCATGTTTTCATCATATTTCACTTCTTTTCTATCATTTTCATCCCCGCCCTAGGTTTGGTGAATTTTCCTTTGTGTAAGGAAAATTCTCCCTTCTCCCTTTTCTAGTGCATTCACCTATCCTACTAGCGTGCTCGCCCCTTTGTCATTTTCTGATGAATTTGCCCATTTTTCTGGTGAATCCACTCCTTTCCTGTCTAGGCAAGATTTTGCCCATTTTTCCCTTAGGAGCAAGGTTTCCTTTTCCCTTTCACCCCAAGGGGTAATTTCATTTTTTCCCCTATGTCCCTTCCTTGTTGAGTCATGAATTTTCATTCGCCCTTTTCCCCCAATGGGTGGATTTAAATCCGCTTGTTTCCCTTTTTGCGAAAAATTGATTTCGCCCCTTTTCTAGTTTTGGTGAATTTGCATTCGCCTATCCCCAACGCATCCACCCCTACATTGTGCAACTCCACCCTTCTTCTTGGAGAGGTAATTTCACAATTACCCGTCTTTGATGATTTCACCCCTGTGTTTGGCATGTTCGCCCCTTTCTTTGGAGAGGCGATTTCGCAATTGCCCCTCCCCTAGCACATCTGCCCCTGCGTCGTACAATCTTGCCCCTTCCCTCGCCCATCCTTTTGGATGGGTGAAATTTCCTTGTGGACAGGTGAATGTGCCCATCCATGGTGAACCCACACCCTAAATTTACCCGATCTGTAAATTAAATTATGCTTAAAAAATTAAATTCAAATCACAAAGTTGGATCTGAATCCTACATGGCGCGACATTGCTAAGTAGTAATAGTAATATCGTAGCTCCTCGCCTCAGTGGATGAGCTCGTCATCCAAAAATCCCTCATCCTCACTTTCCCCATCGACCATCCTTATCACTCTCTTTCTCTCTTTCTCTCTCGCCTAGTCAGCTTCCAAGTGTGCAAAAGGAAAATAGCAATTTTTCACATTTACTATTTATAATTTTGAAATTTTGCACTTGTTTAGCCTTTTAAATTTTGGGTAAATTTTCCCCTTTATTTAACCTTTATTAATTCATTTCCCCCCTTTTCTTCTGCGGGTTTCCATTTGCACCCCATTCATCTATTTTTCTCCATTCAAAAGCCATTCTTCATGGGTTTTCACACTCTATTATGTGGTACCCTTCATTTCTCCATATTGAGAATTCCCCTGGGGCCCCTTTTTCTTCCCCATCTTCCCTCTCGAGGGGGCATACCTTTCCATTTTCCTCCATTCTCCCATCCTATCCATTTCCCTATGACACCAGGGTATTCTCCATCATTTCTTTATGATTAGATAGCCTACACAACATTTCCTGCACTCGATTTTCCCCAGAACACTGGGGCATCATCTTTCATCAGTGTTAATTAAATAATTTTTCATTTAATTAATGTTTCCATATCCTTAATGTATTTAATTAATTAATTTAATACTTTATCCCTTATCCCCTTTCCTCTCTCAATTAAATAAATACTCTAATTTATTTCATTTAGTCATTTGCCCTCTATAAATTTAAATCAATTTTTAAATTTATTCTTTCTCTCTCCTTGTCACATCCTCCATAATCTTCTCTAATATAGATTAATTTAAGTAATCCATGATTAGGATGTGCACACCCCTAATCATGATTAGGGTCACATCCTCCATAATCCCCCACTTGTCCCTAATTCTTCATTAGCCTCCCTAATCCCATGTTTGCACAACCTTAATCACTTGATTAGGTCAACCTAATCCCCATGCCATTTATGGCATATGTCCAAAGTCAACTTCATTTAATGTTTTCTCCTTTTGGAGAAGGAAACCCCTTCCCCTTGTGAATTTTTAATTCACATTTAATCCCCCTAGGCATTTGAAATAATTTTAAATTCTTTCTCTCATCCCCATGTGGATACTTGAGGATTTTTTAATTCCTCACCTATCCCATCACCCACATGTGGACAAGGACCTCCTTTATGAGGAGATCTTGTCCCAATCCATAGGTACTATGTAGTACCTCCACCTCATATCCACTTGACACCTCACCCGCCACATGTCAAGATGTGAGAGCTTGTGAGTTCTCAACTCACCCTAGCCCTTGATCTTGTCCATCGTGATTTCATCCAGACCCTCCATTGTTTAGAGGCACTTCCCCTAAAAAATGAGGAATTTTACCTCATTTGGATCATCCAACAATCAATCACTATTGCAATTAACTCTAGCACTCAAGCAACCAAGCACTCATCCAAGCAAATCCACCATTGTTGCAATACCCTTTACATCCACACCTTGCATTCATTGCAATACCCACAATCACCATTGCATTCCTCATCACTCCATGATCATTTAGAGCTAAATTTTATGTTGTTTTTCCATCAAAGGGCCAACCAAAGAAATCAACTCAACAAGATAAAAAGTTCTATATCTTTTGCATTTTGTTTGAGTTCATCTTTGGCCAATCTTGAGTGTTTGTCTTGTGTTCTTAAACTTTTTCATTAGTTTAGTTTTGCATTTTAGTAGGTCAAATTCACTTGCAAAAATTTCTAAGAAGGGGTGAGATTGTGCGATGCATGGGAAGATGCACTGGGGGAGGGGTGATTGAGAAATCACCTCTCCAAAGAAAGGGGCGAACATGCCAAACACAGGGGAAAAATCACCATAGAGGGGCGATTGTGAAATCACCTCTCCAAGAATAAGGGTGGAGTTGCACAATGCAGGAGTGGATGTGCTAGGGATAGGCAAATGTGAATTTTCCAAAATTGAAAAAGGGGAAAAATAGATTTCACCCAAAAATGGAAATAGGCAGATTTGAATCTGCTCATCGGGGGAAAAGGGCGAGTGCAAATTTTCCACTTGGAAAGGAAGAGACATAGGGGAAAAAATGAAATTGCACCTCAAGGTGAAAGGATGAAGGTGACTTTTTCCTTGAGGGAAAAATGGGTGAAATCATGCTCGGACAGGAAAGGGGTAGATTCACCAAAAAAAAATGGGAAAATTCACTGAAGAATGACAAAGGGGCGAGCGCACTAGTGAGATAAGTGAATGCGTTGGGAAAGGGAGAAGGGAGAATTTTCCTTACACATAGGAGAATTTTCCAAACCCAGAGTGGGGATGGAAATGACATAAAAGAATTGAAATATGATGAAAAACTAACATGTCATTCTGCATGGATGCAAAACTTTGAGTCACTAAGGATCTGAGAGAGACACTTAGTAGTACTAGAGGTAACATGCAGGGTGATGACGGTCCATGACCATGGATCATTGGAATAGGCAAGATTGTTGCGCACGTTGGGGTATCCCAACATTAGAGCACACCAGACACTTCTGACAACATTGATGGAGAGATGAAGCTCAAAGGCATTGACATTCAATCTCTCGATAGGAGATGGTGACATTAGAGGACGTTTGGAGGATTTTGTGGCTACCCATCAGAGGGAATTTGATTAGCTAGGCCTATACCCAACCACATGAGGAGTTTCTATGGGCAATGTTTGAACTAGGAGAGTTTCTTAACTAGTTGAGTGAGCTTGATTTGGATGCTTCTCTAGGACTGCGTGTACCTTCTCTATCATTATATCTATGTGGATTGATCAGCGAAATACTATTACCATACAGGAGTGGACGCTTCTGTAGCCTCAAGATCATTGAGGTTGTCAGACACATTGTTGAGAGGAGAGAGGGAGAGTTTGCATGGGGAGTGTGTGTACTAGCACAACTTTATAGGGATATGCATGTCATCTACAAATGAGCTTTGAGTATCACCCATATGATGCTACTACAGGTGTGGGCATGGGAGCACATTAGCGTGGCCAAGTCAAATATTTTGACTAAGGGGCCAGAGATGAGATGTTTCCAGTAGCATACTGGTGGGGAACTAAGTATGGGTTTAGATTGCACTATAGTTAGTTTGGGAATTGGAGGGATGGAGGTGAAGACTAGACACTTTGAGGGAGGATCAGATCACCTAGAGGCCATACCTGGCTCGGTGGTTTACAAGATGGAGGGACGATAACATGAGGTATAGGGGTTATTTCTTTTCTGTCTATTACCAGATTGGCCAAGATCCATTCATTATTGAGTTGCATAGACCCAACAAGGTGACGAGACAACTTGGGATTCAATAGGATATCCCCGCAAGGACACAGAGGTTTCAGAGGATTACCAGGGAGCTAGTAGTACTATGGGGTGAGCCTATTACGACTGAGTATGCATAGTCAATGTGGGATTAGGTCCCATTGACACAGTACCCCTAGAGGGGAGGTCCAATAGATGCGGGGACTATAGTACAATACACAACATAGTGGGCAGAGGGGAGGCCAAGATAGATCACGACAATGCATCCAATTGTGGGGGCATTGGGATATGGCTCAGATAATGAGAGGAGACTAGTAGCACAACATAGGAGGAGGAAGAGGAGAGGAGGCTAGCAGAAGAGAGGAGTTGATGGAGATGTAGAGATGGAGGAGGCTAGGGGTGAGGTTCATGCGATGGAGTTGGATGCTCCAGATGTGCATCCACTAGTGATAGTGCCTTATGTGTTGCCACCACCCAAGGATCCTATAGTACTACTTGTAGGGGTCATTACCCGATTGAGGATTGTAGAGCATAGACTTAGGGTGTCTGAGCAGGATAGAGATAAATTACAGGAAGAGATTGATTGGTTGTGAAGGGAGGGAGACAGGGACTATGCAACCCTGGCAGAGGAGGCATCATGGAATGCACGAGAGGCCCACATAGAGAGCGATGACCTTAGGAGCCAGATCTTAGAGATGCAGAGGGGACTAGAGGAGATGAGCAGAGAGAGGGATGAGTTGAGGAGGGAGCCAGATGAGCTCTGGGATAGGGAAGAGTGTGTAGAGGTGATAGTGGGGGATTTAGGGGTGGGGTTAGAGAGAGAAGAGGCAGTAGGGGCACAGGTGAGGGACCTGCAGGGTGAGAGAGATGCGACAGTGCAATAGATGTCCCAACTGGAGGCACATGTAGATCAAATGTGGATGGCCCAGGAGGCATGAGAGAGTGATAGGAGATACATGGCAGGGCTGTGGGATAGATACAAGTTTGAGAGAGACCTAGCTAGGACTCAAGTAGTAGAGGCAATAGATGCTAGGACAAAGGTGGCCTATTACATGTTTGCATATCACCAGGTAGTCCCAAATGTCACACATAGGGTATCTCCTTATGTCAGATGTGTACCTCAGATGCCAATGTTATCCCATTCAGGAGTAACTCACACATGAGGGTACAATAGTTTCTGAAAGATTCCTCCCGGAGGCAGAGGTTTAGGGGTAGTCTCTCCTCAAAGATCAGATGAGGGCAGCTCAAGATAGAGGGGATAGGGGGACAAGATCCTAATTTATGATAGGTGTAGGGTGGATGAGCAACATACAAAGACAAAGACTACATACTTCTCAGTACAGATTAGATATTCTTTCATTCATTGATTAGTTCATTACCTATTCTTTATTCATTTAGGAGATGTAGTCCCTATATTTGATCTAAGGTTTGTACTTGTATGCCATTTGATGGGTTTCGATGGACATGATAGACATGTTTTTATGTTGTTATGATGGACTTTTTTAAGGACTGGTTGTGGACTTTATTACGGATTATGATGGACAAGATATTTTGATATTGATATCATATGCGATGGACATTATCGACACTATGTGTTTATTATGTGATGGATTCCTATTATGTGCATGCATATGATGGTTTTTATTATGAGGTATGTAGATGGTTATGATGATGATGATTATGCTATATGTCTATGATGGTTTATGTTTATGCCTATGTGGATGATATGGGTGAAATGCATCATGCCTAACATTTTGTGATGTAGGATGTGATGGATGATTTATGATTTATGATTTGATATGCTATGGATATTAGACTAATGATTTTTGATGCAGGTGGCGATGTATGTGTAGATTGTACAATCAATTTGCATTTTAATTTTAGTGGGAAAATTTTGTAGGCATATTATTATGATTTGATTATGATATGAAAATGTAATGGGATGCAATGAATGAAAAATGTGGTGTATGCATATGTAATAATGGTATGGATGGATGAAATGAATGTTACATAATGTAATGTATGCAATGGGATGGATTAATATGTTTAGAATAATAACTCTAAACAACCAAAAAAAGATAATGCAATGAACTTAAGATGCTTAGAATAACCAATCAAGATCAATCTAAACAACTTAAAATGAACATGATAATGATAAATGCAAAATGAAATGAAATGAACCTAAGATGTTGAGAATAACATATCTATATTATTCTAAACAACTTAAGATGAATATGATTATGATAAATGAAAATGAGATGTAATGAAGCACAATGAACTTAAGATGCTTAGAAGAACCAATCGAGATTAATCTAAACAACTTAAAATGAACATGATTATTGGGATGAAATTGTACTCTCTGCATTTAGTATGACATCGATCAAGATTAATGAATGATTGGATTCACTTGTTTCTATGACAGACATGCTTTTCCTTATAGTTATGTATCAATCTCATTTTCTTTGCTCATTTTGGACATCATGGACCAAGGATTTGATAGCAGAGATGACCTTGATAGTAGCGTAATGATAGATGCAATCCTAAGGGAATGATGGGTGTGATAACATATCACATATCAAGATGAGAAATGATGAGTGTGTTACTACACCTATCAAAGATCATAGGAATCCCGAGAAGAAGAGAAGATGAAAGATGAGTATTTGCACAACCAAAATCACTAATCATAGGCTATGGAAATGATAGAGGGGGTAAATGTAAAGTAACTGGGTGATAAATGAAATGAAAATAGTAATGTTATTTTTCCATTTTGAGAGCACTAATTTTGGCTATAGCATAAGACATGATGCACCATGGTATGAGGAACCAAGGTAGATTAATGTCTAAGGTATAAAACAAACACAATAGACAAAAAGGCTATCCCAACATCCCAAAGCCAAAATGGCTTCGGTCGGGCTAGGTATTGAGATAACCACAAGTACAAAGGATGCCCCAGCATAAAACAAGATCATAAAGATCTTGGTGGATACTATGTAGGACAACCAAGAAGAAAAAAACAAACAAAAGATCAAGAGATGCCCCTATGTTTACTAGTCAAAGTGCACCATGATATGATGGATCATGGCGACCTTGACAAGGTATAATAGGAAGCCCGAATGATAAACAAAATCCAAAAGCATCAAAAGATCACAATAAATCTCAATTGTCCTTTTCCATAGGATTAAAAGGGTGGATGGGATTGATGTGGTCTAATTAGGAAGGATGCATCCTGTTAAGATTAAAGATGGAGGAGAGACTAGATGATTGACATGACTTACTATACTCAAAATTGATTAGACCTCTTGATACTAATGGATTTTGTTTGTTAAGAACCAGCTAGGATAGAGACATACTTGATGACATGGTGACAAGACACACCCTAAAGACCTAGGGGGTCGGGGGATGATCAAAGATTAGCCTTGCCTACATGAAAGTGTAGAGCCCTCGAAGTTCCATAAAAGACTGATGACTTACTATGGATAAAAGCGGAAGGAGGACAATGGAGATCCTGATGGGGAACAAAGACTGGGTGAAAAAATGCCCTGGGGCTGATCAAATGATCATCCTTGCCTATGTGCAAGATTAGGGGAAACATAGTTTGAAAAAAGGGATGAGAGACAAGATGAGACCTAATGATGACCAACATGATGAGAGGATCCCAGATGAGGACAAAAGACCGACAAGCAACAATGACGAATAGACGATGCAAGCTAAGAATTAGGATAAAAGCTTAGGATTACGAATAGCCGATGTGAATCATCCAATGCTGAACTAGAATATACCAAGTAGCAGATAAGCAGATGTAGATGAAGGGACCAGATTGATAGGATGCAAGGATGGGATGTGTGGATAGGACAAAAGCATAAAGTAACTAGGACGTAAGGTAGATAATGATTAAGCCCTCTATGAATGGTGCCTGTGGCCAGGTTTTCACCAAATTTACTTATCTAAGGTCCCACCAAGGATGGTTTTCACCATAGGATGAATTATTTCTCTTTACTATTTTGGATTTTTTGAATTTTTATTTTTTTGTATTTTTGATGATTTTTAACTCTTTTTTGGTATTTTTGAGGATAGGATAACCCAGCTAACTTAGGTATAGAACCTATTTAGGTGCATGATGTTGATAGGCTCCTCTAGGGGCTCCACTTTAGGTGTGGCAAGTCTATATTCCCTAGAACCATTTTTAGCCGTGACAACATAAGGACCCAGCCAGTTGGCCTCAAACTTTCCTTTCTTGTCTTGATCTTGCTGAGTATGTTGATTCTCCTTGAGGACTAGATCACCAACATTAAATTGGTGGGGACAAAATTTCTTGTTATAGCTCCTCTTAAGATGATGTTGGTATGCTTGTAGATGATTATAGGCCTTGATGCACTTTTCATCCAGGAGTTCAAGCTGACTTAAGCATGTAACCTAGGTGTCTTCATCACTGATGAGGCTCTTTAGAGATATTCAAAGTGAGGGGATCTCAACTTTGATTGGAAATATTGCATTGACACCATAAATGAGGGAGTATGGAGTGGCACCAGTGGGAGTGCGGATGGATGTGTGGTAAGCCCAAAGGGCGAGATGGAGATGCCAATCTCAACCAGTATTATTGACCACCTTTTTAAGAATCTTGATGAGGGTCTTGGTGGTTTCCTCTGCTTGACCATTACCTTGTGGGTAATAGGGTGTGGACCAATGATGTTGGATATGGTATTTCTCACAAAGGTGTTTCATACACTGATTTTTGAATGGATTTCCATTGTCGATGATGATGGTTGAAGGGATTCCATATCTACAAAGAATAAGGAAAAAGATGAATTTGGATATCTAAATACCCGTAATTTGGGAGAGTGTAATTGCTTCCACCCACTTGGTAAAGTACTCAATGGTTGTGATGATGAAAGTAGGTCATCGAAGGATGGTGGGTAAATCTTGTCGATAAAGTCAAAACCCCATTGAGAAAAGGGCCATGGTGCTATGATGGGTTGCAAATATTGTGTGGGAGCATGGATTAAGTTTGCATGTTGTTGAAAAGGTTGGTATTTCTTCATGAAATCACAAGAGTCATGCTCCATTATAGGCCAATAATAACCAACTCTAAGAATCCCTTTTTCCAAGGAAATTCCATTAGAATGGGCACCACAAACACCACTATGTACCTCATTTACCACAGTGTGAGCTTCAGATTCGTTTAGACACCTAAGAAGAGTGCCATCATAATGATGACCATACAGTGTATCTCCTATGATGGTATAGCAAGAGGTACATTGGATAAAGGATTTTCATTGATTTTGAGTAAGGTCAGGTGGTAGGATATTATGACAGAGATAGGTGTAAATGTCATGGTCCCAGGGTGATTTAGGACCTATGATATCACACACCATATCACTATTAGGGATATCATATGCCTAGATTAAAAGTTGTTCGATGAGGAACTCACAATTTATTCGATCTTTGGGCATATCAATGAGGGAACCAATTGTAGCCATTGCATCAACTGCCTTGTTTTAGACTCTGGGAATCTGTTGAAACTGGATGAAGGTGAAATACTTCTTAAAGTCATCCATGATGCATCTGTAGGGTAACAACTTGTCATCGTTTATCTAAAACTTGTCATTGACTTATTTGATAATTAGTTGGGAACTTCCAAAGACTCGTAGACGGGTGATGTTCTATTGAATGGTGATTCTAAGACCAGTGGTAAGAGCTTCATACTCTACTATATTGTTGGTGCATGGAAATGCTAATCTGAATGACTTTGGGATGTAGTCACCATGTGGGGTGACAAATAAGACACCTGCACCAACTCCATTATGTGTGTATGACCTATCAAAATAGATTGTCCATATATCTACTTTTGTGACTGTGAGGACTTCGTCATCAGGAAACTCAACTACTAAAGGATATGCATCTAGTAGAGGAGCATCGACCAATTGATCCTCTATGACTTGTCCCTTAATTGCCTTGCAGTCCATGTAATCTATGTCAAACTCGCTTAGTAACATGACCCACTTGGCCATGCAACCAATGAAAGAAGTTCAAAACAACAGATACTTGAATGGATCAACCTTTGATATTAGCTTCATAGAATGATTGAGCATGTAATGATGAAGCTTTCATGAGTTGAAGACCATGGCTAGAAAATCCTTTTCCATAGGGGAGTAGTTGAGTTCATAGCCCACCAATGTTTGACTGATTTAATAGATTGCCTATTCTTTAAAGAACTCATCATGTTGTGCTAATAATTCCCCTAGTGCAATTGACATAGCTAAGATGTACAATACGAGTGGTTTACCTAGAATAGGAGGCATGAGGATGGGTGGATGAGCCAAATACTCCTTAATCTTATTGAAGCCTTGCTGACCTTTTGGATCCCACTTCAAGGTGGTGTCTTTATGCAAGAGATATGTGAGTGATTGACACTTTTTAGCTACCTGAGCTCTGAACCGTCTGATGGACTGTAGCTTCCCTTGAATACTTCTTAACTACTTGAGATTATGCGGCAGGGGAATTTTTGTGGTGAACGCACACGCTAAATCTACCTGATCCCCAAATTAAATCATGCTTAAAAATATTAATTCAAATCACAAAGTTAGATCTAAATCCTACCTGGCATGGAATTGCTCAGTAGTAATAGTACATTCATAGCTCTTGGCCTAGGTGGAATAGCTCGTTGTCCATGAATCCCTCATCCTCGCCTATGCCATCAGCCATGCTTGTCACTCTCTTTCTCTATTTCTCTCTTGCCTAGTTAGCTACCAACTGTGAAAAACTAAACTAATGCAAGTGAATTTAACCTACTAAAATGCAAAACTAAACTAATACAAAAGATCAAAAGCACAAGACAAACACTCAAGATTGGCCTAAGATGAACTCAAACAAAATGCAAGAAATATGAAACTTTTTACCTTGTTGAGTTGATTTCTTTGGTTGGCCCTTTGATCGTTCGAATGTGTTCTCCTTTGATGGAAAAACAACATAAAATATTGCACTAAATGATCGTGGAGTGATGAGGAATTCAATGGTGATTGTGGGTATTGCAATGAATGCATGGTGTGGATGCAAAGGGTGTTGCAACAATGGTGGATTTGCTTGGATGAGTGCTTGGTTACTTGAGTGCTAGAGTTGATTGCAATAGTGATTGATTATTCGATGATCCAAATGAGGGAAAATTCCTTCATTTTTAGGGGAAGTTCCTCTAAACAATGGAGGGTCAGGATGAAGCCACTGTGGACAAGATCAAGGGCTAGGGTGAGTTGAGAACTCACAATCCCTCACATCTTGACATGTGGCAGGTGAGGTTTCAAGGAGAGATGAGGTGGAGGTACTACATAGTACCTAGGGATTGGGAAAAGATCTCCTCATAAAGGAGGTCCTTATCCACATGTGGGTGATGGGATAGG
>VDFB02375825.1:0-48093 GCA_007258455.2 Sequoia sempervirens | reverse complement strand
CTAACATTCCATGAAAGAACAATCATTTCAAAGGGCTCAATAAATGAGAATCCAGAGTCTTGACTAACCCTGACTCCACCAAATTTTCCCCTATCAATTTTATCTTCTCCAAATCCTTTTTCCTCCCCAATTTAGCGACTTTCTTTGCCCCTCCTTTCTTAAGATCTTTTTTGCAGGATACCCAAATGAGGAGATGCCTTACTGTTCTTTCCCCCCTCCAAGCCTAACTTCTGCATGGGAAGAGACAAAGCCTCACTCTCCTTCACCACAATACTACCTGATTATTTCTAGGCCTCTATCTTTAGATCTAATACCAATTGTAAGGACCCATCATCCTGCGGAACAGGAAAAGCCTTGGGACTAAGCCGCCCTTGACCAAGGCCTCCCCCATCCAGCATGACACCCTGTGAATCTAAACTCACCACTTGATGGTTTTCCTGCTCCAGCTCATCCAACTACCCCTACTGATCAATGCCCATAATTCCTTGATCCAAATCAACCAAGCCAGGATTCACTTCCTACTGGCTAAAATCCTCCAAAATCTTGAATCTATTAAAAGTATCCTCATCCTGCTGCTCTTTCATAAACCTTTTATGCCCCTTGTTTCTATTCTGAGATCTAACAAGAGTAAAACCTTCCTCCCCAATATCACCACCTGGAATAGGGCCCTTGCCCTTGTGCACCCTAGGCTGACCATTGGAAGGTGTGAAGAATTAGTCTCCAAAGGCTTGGCCCTTGGGAATCTCCACAGTAAGTGGTCATACTCATGACACAAGTGACATCTAAATGGTAAAGTCTCATAATCGAGCTGTTGAACCCATGAATAAGATCCTGCACTCACTTCTAGAGAATATGGCAATGGTTTACTTAAATCAATTTCCACACAGAACTGAGCAAAAGTCATTACCTTTTTGAACTACATCTGCTGTGAAGAGCCTACAGGTTTACCCAACATTGAAGTGAGTAAACGCAAAACATCCTCTCCCTAGCACTCAACCAGGAGCCTCAACAACCTAACCCAAACTGGGACCTGACTAGGAATCTCCTCAGCCGGATTGAAGCCTGCATGCCATGGCTTGATAAACAAACCCACCTAATTGTAAAAATAAGGGCCTCCTTCAAAAACCTTGATTCTATCTGCCTTGCAATCAAAGGTAACCATAAAATAGTTATTTGCGAGGAGCCTAATCTCCATCTCTCCTTTCGGTAGCCATGTCCTCTGGACCCAAGCCTCCAAAAACTACAACAAGATTTTCAATCCCAAAAATTTACAGTAAAGGGAATGTCGTGAGTAGTAATCAATGTCTTCTACGAGCATCTCCATCGGGATAACAACATTCAGCCTCTCTTTACATCTTTCAAGGCAGCCATTAATCTTTGGTAATTGAAACCCTCCTGACGAACCCATCTCATTCTTCTCCAAATTATGTGCAAATAGATTATTTTCATAAAATCTACACCCCTGTGGCAAGGGTTTTGAGCCAAAGGTAGAACAAAAATCCATCTTGGGTCCAGTCCCAGATGACTCCCCTTGTGCCATATAAGAAGAGGAAATCCCAAAAAAACAAACCCACCCTTAATTAATTAAGAGCATTACACTCCGCACTAGAATAAGCACCCCACAGTCCACAACTAAGAAAAGAAAGCACTCAGACCCCTACAGATCCACCAAAACACATAGGATGCAGCCGCAAAGATGAAACCCTACACCTAGCCCATGCCACCCTCAGCCCAAGAAGAATGTGCGAGCACCAAATATCCACCCCTCTCCCACTGAGCGCAGCCCTACCCAACCTCACGAGCAGATAGAGCCTCTCAAACGGTAGCCCTTCGAATCCCACACCCAGCCAACAAAGCATAAAGCAAAAAATGGGGCCAGATCTGACTACGCAAGACAAACCCTCCACCGCACGTGAAGGAAAATAGGAAGGAAAGAAAGTTTCTACAGCAAGATTCACACCCAGACCATAGGAAGAGTCCCCCACAACACACCAGCAAGCAAATATAGAAAGCAAGCTAGGGCACGGATGCCCTAGCTCGACCACCAGAAGCTCGAAATCACCATCAACCTTCGATGTGTTTTTTCTTCCTCTCTTTTGCTTGGTCATCATACCCTCCTTACACTTACTTTTATTTAATTTTTCCCGATTCCTCCTAAATTAAATAATTTTATAATTATTTAATTTACTTCAGCAACCTCTTTTTTTGTTCCAATCTCCTCCCTTATCCCAATTAGCCTCCACCTTTGATAAGGTTTTATTACCTTTCAATCTTCATCGTCCATCCTTAACTAGACCATATTTTTCCCTAACCCTATTTCCCTACTTCTCCAAGCAATCTCACCCATTGATCATCATCATTCTTCATCATTTAATCTTGGCCCTTCATTCCAATTTGGTTTTCTATAAAAGAGACCTATCCCTTTCATTTCAAGAATACAACCACTATCTTTGATATTTTCCTGTCATGAACATTAGGCTTATTCTTGAATACTACAAATCTGAGGGGATGCTAGCATATAAAGCAAAATGGAGAAGAGCTATGAAGGTATTCAACCATGGCATAGGAATTATGGTAATATTACTTTATTGTTTGTGTTTCTATTTTCATTTGTACTTCATTGTTGGATTAGTGTCATTATTTGAGTTTTAGGTAGTTGGTAGTTGATAGTGTTGATTCATTCTTTACACCTTGATTTTGGCTTTAGTAAAATTCACCACCAGCAATTCATTGTTCGAAAATTCACCCCCAACAATTCACCATGGAAAAATTCACCACCATGACAAATTCACCTTATGGAAAATTCACCACCACCAATTCATGGCGGTGAATTTTCACAATTTTACCCTATTCTATATAAACAATAGAAAAAAATAAAGGGGGAAATTCACGGCTAACAATTCTATGTTCATTATTATCGTCATTATTTGAGTTTTATGTAGTTGGTAGTTCATAGTGTTGATTCATGCTTTACACCTTGATTTTGGTTTTAGGAAAATTCACCACCAACGATTCACCACCAACAGTTCACTAAGGAAAAATTTACCACCAAGACAAATTCACCTTATGGAAAATTCACCAGCAGCAATTCATAGCAGTGAATTTTCCCATGGTGAATTGTTGATGGTGAAGTTTGCTGCGGTGAATTTGCCTGAAGCCCTTCATTTTACCCTATTCTACATAAAAAATAAAAATAAATAAGGGAGAAAAATATTTTTTTATAAAAATTATAAGTGTTATAGAGTGGATTGAGTGGAATTCTCAAAGTTGCATTCAATTTATAGAAAAAATATAAAAGCAAGATTAAAAACACACTTTTAATAGATTTAGATACGAAATAGATTTTTGTCATGAACATTTTAGCATAATAATAATATACACAACTATGTAGTCAATATAATATCTGAAAAGTCAGTAGAGAAGATATGATTAGGAACAGCATTAATTCTTTATTTTTTATTGGTTTCTTTGATACTACAATGGAAGGCAAAGGAAGCGTTGCTCAGAAATTTCCAACAATTCTCAGGAACTTCACCCTAGATCACCTGAAATTATAGCACTCCTTTTTTCGTGATTCCAATCTTGTCTTCCAATCTTGTGTTCGATTCGACTAGGATTTTATTCACACTAGATGCTCACATTCTCCTGATTATGGGTATCCACATCTTTTTTGTTTGTAAGGTGTGGTTTGGCTTAGGGTTTTCTTGCTTCCCCGACTTCATAAAAGACCAACTCTTGGTACTCTGGAAGCATCCCAGTTGCTCCAGAAAACTCAGCAAACATGAGTGTGTACTCTACAAAACTCATCAAAAGCATATCGGTATCTGATTGTATCAGGAATGTCCTAGCCAAGGAACCAATCATGTGAGAGTATATATCCATCTATAAAACCAAAATATTTGTCACTTATCAACACAATATTTTAAAATTTTAGTTTGTGTCACTACAATCCTTTGGCTCGTGACATTTGGTCTTTAAAGTACAAAATCCAGTATGATGACACAAAACTGTGAAGAAATATGATGTACAATCTACAAGGTTTCTGAGGAAGAATGTAATAAGTTTAATAATTCAGATGGCCTGATCTCTACTAATCACTCTATGTGAGCATAGTTCTAGCAGCCATAGCATTTACGACATTAGCAGTAACTACATTAGCAGTAACTGGTATCAATTTGATAGTAAGAAATTATGTCAAAAAAAATTGTCACAAATAAATAAAATAACTAATTTTCTTTTATTTCATCCACCAAATAAATGCAAAATTCATTTCATAGTTCAAACTATCTCTATGTGAAAAAACAAATAGGGCTCTGACACTGCTATTAGAGTAATATCGTATATAAGAAAAACCCACTGATAAAATCAAGAGGCAATATCTTCATTTAATAGACAACAACAGAATTGTTTTAGAATATATTAAGACAAGTGGCACTTGTTAAATTTTGAAAATGGGAATCCAAGCAATCATGACTACCTTATAAATTCACATTTTCAAGGAAAGTTGGCCTTCGTTTCCACCCAAATTCCAGATCCTGAAGTTTGTTTATTACACATTCTTCTTCCCCAAAGGTTGGAACCCAGGATTCCATTCATTTCTCAAATTCGTTTAGCTCTTTGCAGAGCTCATTTGAAACTGTGATTCCTATGAAAGGGAATGAAGAGCATGAGGTTTCAGAACGAATCTAAATTTTCTTTTACAGATAGGTCCTTAACGAGAATAAAAGGAATAATCGAAGATCTTTTCTTGGGTGTGAAGTTAGGTTGCATAAACCGCAGTCTTACTAAAGATAGTGATTGTAGCGGTGATTTTGAATGATAGGTATGGCGATGAAATGGAGGGAGGAGAGTTTTGTAGAGGCGAACACAGCGATAATGAATCAGTGAATACAAAAGCGAACGTTTTCATAGCAAACTTTCACTGTCACCTTGCCCGGACAACAAACTTCTGTGCTGGAATACCAGGAAATGTTGGACATGGGCCTTGCATAACTCTCTTTCATTATCATTTGGTATTCTGGTATTTGAAAGAGAGTTATGCAAAGACCCTATCCAACATTTCCTGGTATTCCAGCACAGAAGTTTGTCGTTCCATGGGAAGGTGACGGTGAAAGTTTGCTATGAAAAGCTCCACTTTTGTATTCACTGATTCATTTTCGCTGTGTTCCATCCTTGGGCGGAGAAGAATATGTAATAAACACACTTCTGGATCTGGCATTTGGATGGAAACGAAGGCCAACTTTCCTTGAAAATGTAAATTTATAAGGTAGTCGTGACTGCTTGGATTCCCATTTTCAAAATCTAACAAGTGTCACTTGTCTTAATATATTCTAAAACAATTCTATTGTTGTCTAGGACTTTCCTTATACAATCAGAGATACCAATATGTTTTTGATGAGTTTCGTAGAGTACACACTCGTGTTTGCCGTGTTTTCTGGAGCAACTGGGATGCTTCCTGAGTACCAAGAGTTAGTACAGCCCATTAAGTGATACATTCATATTAATGTGTGTCTCACTGATTCATTGATATCTTTTGTGTGATTTGTACGTTGCAGGTTCATTAGTTTTTCGGAGATTCAAGATGCGACCAACAACTTTGACGACTCACTTCTTTTTGAGGTAGGTGGGTTTGGAAAAGTTTAGAGAGTAGAAATCAGTGGTGGCATTAGAGTTGCAGTGAAGAGAGAAAAACCACAATCCTCCAAGGTTCTCAACAGTTCAGGAATGAGATAGGCCTGTTGTGCACGCTTAGGCACAAGAGTTGTTAATGACTACTGGGCTGTATCCCTTATACGCTACTATGATCAGAACTCAGAAATGTGTGTTGTTTATGACTATGTTCCCATTGGCACACTCGACAAGTATCTCCATGGCAAGGGCCCTGGAAGGTTCGATGACATCCATTCTTGGTGGTAAATCTTTTAAACTCTAATCAAAATATAAAATGATATTTACAAATTTTCTTTCTCTGAGAAAATCTGGGCCAAAATGTCGTTTTGGATTGAACCAAATCGTTGTAGATTATATTCAAAGGAATTCATATAATTAATTTAGACACTAATTGAAGGTGCAACATTGTAAGGTAATTTCTTGTTTTCGCAGTGCCACCACCGCCGGCGGTTAAGCGGGCAATTCGGTATAACACTCTGAGTGATTAAACCTTCAAGTCCTCAACAAAATATGTATGTCGTCTTGTATATCTATAATATTTACAAATCTGCAGTGCCAAACAGATTCAAAGGAATTCAGATAATTAATTTTCAATTATATTTCAAGATTACTTTTGTTTTGACGCGTTGCAAGACAACTATTGTACATTATTGCGAAGGAAATTATTTGCATTTTTTCTTTTGTTATTCTACATAAAAAGGTGTTTTATTTTTATAGTGAGACCAAATGTTTGCAGGTGTATTTCATAGCGAGCCTAGACGATATTCTAATTAATATGGTAAATATTCAAAAGTCATAGAATTATATTGTTTTGGTCCGAAAATTAGGAAAAGAAAGATTAAAGAGGAGCTGCACTAGTTGTTGACAGTGGAGGGAGCTTGATTTTGTAGGCAATCATTATTGAAATAAATCTCAAATTGAGAAAAGGGTCTAAGCAATGAGTAAGTCGTTTCAAACACTAAAAGAATTTGCAATAATCTTAACCTCATAAATGTCATGAGCATCTAAACATCTACATGTTCAGACTATCCATCATATGTTTCTAATAATTTTCTCTCAAATTTTGATTCATATAAATGGTTGATAGAATTGCATTTTGACGAGGTCCCATGGAGAGGCTTCTTAAATTTTTTATGGAGTCACTGTTTAAGAAAAAATTAGATGGATTTATCAAGTTATGTTATGGTTTTTTTTAATGTTTCACATAAAAATTTAGAAGAAAAATGTAATCTCATGTGGGCGGCATGATTTTAAATTTTTTGTTCACAGGTAAAACTGTCCATCTTATTTCAACTATTTTTTGTCCATGTCTAAAATTAGACATCATAAATTTGTAACAGCTTGGTTTTTTCTAGAAAGAAAAAATTAACTTTTAGGATTCACATAAGAAAATATTGTTTATGGTGAATTTTTTATGTTTAATAAGTTGTTCAAATTTTATGATAATGGATCATTGTTTAATACAATTTAAATTTGATTTATGGAATTGAAAGAGATAAAAATAATAATTAAAAAAAAAAAATGTTTCACAATTTCTATTTTAAGAGAATATATATCCAATTTTAATTAATATTAGGTTAGTGTTAGTGTTAGGGTTAGGGTTCGGGTTATGGTTATTGTTAGGTTTTTTTAATTAATATAATAAAATAATATAGTATAATTATATATTTATTCATGTTAGGATTATTTTAAAAGTTAAGATATATAAATTACACAAGGCATTTAATTTTTTAATTTAATATATCTATATTAAAGTTGAATGATGAAAAATTAAATGCCTCGATATATCTCGACATAATTTATATATCTTAAATTTAAGATATATATGCTAGTACTATTTACCAATTCTATTAAGCAATGCATGTAAACAAAATTGATATCCTACCTCTTATTTGTATGTGAAATACAATACTTAACAATTAGTAAAATATTTATTAAGGATCCTAAAATTCCACGCAGGGCACAATACAGTAAATCTGACATCTATAGAAGTAATCTACTAAGGACTAAAAATCTGCCTGAGATTTTCAGTTTAATAAATCCTTCAACATATCAAACATATAGACGAAAAAATGATCAACAAAATCAATCAAATTATATAGCTGGGAATGATTTTCCTTGAGTTTCCAAGAAGCCTACATAAAAACAACAAGGCGGTCTAAGGATATTATCAATCGGTTTTTCAAAATTTTGGCACATTTTGCTTATTTATGTACTCCTAAAATCCATTTTATCGGCCCTTCAATGCACATTTTTGCACAATTGTTTATATCTCCTTAGGGTAAGGAAAGAATTCAAATGAATACGAACTAGTCATGACCCAAGGTTGAGCAGATATCTGAAGAGAGATCAGCTCCTATGTATAGAGGAGAGTGTGTACGAAAAAAGGGAAACTTAAATAAATGATAAATTTTTGTCTCTTAAATGGCTAACAACAAATTTCCAAATTTTGAAAAAAGAATAACAAAGGCTTCTCTGATATATCGCATGCATTATTATTTTATTCAAATAATTTCAAGAAATTGTAACATATTGATTTTGGACTGCCTGTCACTAACCTTTTACACAGTCCTCTTTTCCATTCTATGCATATCTCCTCCTTTGGACTGTAGGTTGTTGCTTCATGCATATTCTAACAATTTCTGTAGGTTGTTGCTTCATGCATATTCTAACAATTTGCATATATGTTTAAATACCCACTGTCCTTTTGACTTGTAGCATCCTTTGCAAGCGAAACAAAACTGTCATAGACCTATGCTCTCTACCCTATGTAACGAAACCTTTCAGCAAAACCTTATTGGACCGTCTCATAAAATCCATGCTGCTATCATCAAAAGTCATTATTCACTAACAACGAACCTGCATAAGCTTTGACTGCTATTTTAATAATCTTTGTGATTATCCCTTCACTTAATGAATACAGCGACTGTTGTTGCCAACATGTAGCCTCTATCTTGTTAAATTTAGTGATCAGATTAAGTGCACAGAAAATTAGTTCAAAATCAGACACAGTAACACAGCATATACCCTGGGAAAACCCTTCCACTTGAGGGAGAAAAACCTAGCCAATAATATCTCTTAAATTATTGATTGTTACATTACACATACAAGGGGTCAATAGAATGACCAATACACAGCACCAAGGGGTCAATAGAATGACCAATACACAGCACCACTGATGATGCAAATACAGATTTGAGAAACTCAACCTGACTGTAGATATCTCAGACTTCTTCTTAATTACAATCTGCTCCTTGTATAAACTGAGTATGAAGACGCACATGACCAGAAACAATGGAATAACTGAATAAAATAAATGAATGAATGTGATGGATATATATACAAAATGGAAGGTCGTCACTCTTCAAGTTAAGTCGGCCATCAAGGAGGGAGATGCCTTTTCATGAAGACGCATCCAATAGGCAAGAGTTGGCCACATAAGAACTCGTGCTTCCTTGAGAGATCACGCCACTTCATTAACATCATGTCGGCCTTTGATAACAATATATTAAATAATAAAGAATAAGATCGCCTCTTAAGAAATCGTGCCTTCTTGCATAATTTGCATCTCTTAATAAATGCTTAGTTATCAAAGGAAATGACTCTTCATTAAATCGCATGTAATAATTAAATAGACAGAAGCTCCATTCAATTATTATCTCTATGAGATACGTTTTGGAAAACTCGATCGATGCTGCTCTAAACATCAACATATCTTTCCTATATTTTTTAGTTCAATCCAGCGTTCAAAGGTTCAAATTCTTTGTTGAATAAATCCTGAGAAATATCCTTCATCTCTGAACTGAAGATCAAGAGATCCCTCTGGAATGTTGATGCCGTCAATCATCTGTTATACCATTAATCAAAAACTTGTTGGAATATAAACCCAACTACTGCCGTCACCTCTAGCTGATGCCGTCCTCCTACTTGCCACCGTCCAGAGACCACTGCCAGCTGTTAACCGCCGTCAACAAACCGTTGCCCACAATATCGCAATATGGGTTGTTACCCATTGCAATACCGCGGGGAACCATCTACCAAGTCGCCTTCGCCAAGGATATTTCGTACTACGAAAATTTTTGATATTTAAGTTTTAATATTAATGTAAATGACACTTTATTAAATACATTTTGTTTGTGAAAAGTTAGTTAGGTAATTTGTAATAAATTTTATTTCATGCCCTCCCTTCCGAATGTTTTTCACGTGACTTTTAACTTTACCTATATTTGTATATGTATTTTACTTTTGATTTGTAAATTTCAAAAATGGCAGCAAGCACAAGTTTGACAAACCCACAAATTCCACAGTTTAATGGGAAGAATTATGAGTATTGGTCAATTACCATGAAAGCACTATTTAGCTCACAAGATATATGGGATTTAGTAGAGAATGGATTTCCAAGCCAGATGCAGTAGCATACAATGCTTTAACACAAGCAGAGAAAGACTTATTAAAAGACACAAGGAAGAAAGACTCAAAGGCTTTATTTTATTTGTTTCAAGCTATACATGAGAGCATTTTTCCAAGGATTTCAGCAGCAACAAAGTCCAAACAAGCATGGGACATACTTCAAACAGCCTATCAAGGCATGGAAAAAGTTAAAACAACAAAGCTACAAATGCTGAGAAGATATTTTGAAACAATATGTATGAAGGACAATGAATCTATAGATTCATTCTACACCCGAGTCATTGGGGTGGTTAATCAAATTAGGTCTCATGGAGAGAATCTAGAAGATACCAGAATTGTTGAAAAGATTTTAAGGAGTTTTCCCACAAATTTTCTATCAGTTGTAGTTGCTATAGAGGAAACAAAGAATCTCTCATAGTTCTCAATTGATGAGTTATATGCATCTCTAATTTCTCATGAACACAAGCTGAAAAGGTCAGCAGATACATCTCTCGAGCATGCTTTCAAAACTCAGGCATCAGTCAGTTAAGGAAGAGGCAGAGGTAGATCAAGAGGAAGAGGAAGAGGAAGAAACTCTTACAGAGGTGAAAGATATAGTTTATCAAGTTCAAGTGGAAGAGGAAACAATCAAGGCTCAAGCCAAAACCCAACACAAAATCAGTCACAAAATCAAAGGTATGATAAATCTCAAGTCCAACATCACTACTGTAAAAAATATGGGCATTATATGGATGAGTGTAGAAAGAAGCAGTATGATAATAATAGACAAAATGCAAATTTTTAAAGAGAGTCAAAATTAGAATTCAGATAAGACCACAATGTTTTTAGCTTGTAATGTTGCTCAAGCAAATGAAAAAGATGTATGGTTTTTAGATTCAGGCTATAGCAATCATATGACAGGGAATCTAGAAATGTTTTCAAGTTTAGATGAGAATGTAAAGTCTAATGTTACATTGGGTAATGACAACAAAGTGTCAATTAAGGGAAAAGGAGAAGTCAATATTTTAACTAAACAGGGGGAGAAAAAGTATATTTCAGATGTGTATTTTGTGTCTGGTCTGAAACATAACTTAATGAGTGTAGGGCAACTGGTTCAAAAAGGGTATAGAGTAACCTTCAAGAATGGTCTGTGCACAATTTTAGACAAATACCCAAGCAACCAGCTTATTGCAAAAGTCAGAATGACAAACAACAGAATGTTTCCCTTAAAGATAAGGCTAGATTTGAATATAAATTATGCTCAAGCACAACACTTAATGAATTCACAAGTGGGTAGAGAAGAAACTACAACAGCAGTGCATAAAATCTTTCAAGCTGAGATAAAAGATGAAAACTAGTTATGGCACCTGAGATTTGGGCATCTCAATTTTGGAGGTTTAAATTTACTTCATAGGAAAGGCATGGTCAAGGGACTATCTTTAATAGAAAAACCAGAAAGGGTATGTGAAGGGTGCATTTTAGGAAAACAACATAGAGAATCATTTACAGCTGGAAAGTCAACTAGAGCAAAAGCCCCTTTGGAAATTATACATTCAAATTTGTGTGGACCTACGCAAACACTTTCAATAGGTGGTAGTTTTTATTTTCTGACATTCATTGATGATTATTCAAGAAAAACATGGGTTTATTTTTCTAAAGCAGAAAAATGAAGTGTTTGATCTGTTTTGTCAGTTCAAGAATTTGGTTGAAAAACAAAGTGGTTATTATATCAAAGTGTTGAGAACAGATAGAGGTGGTGAATATATTTCAAGAGATTTTTTAATTTTTGCAAAGATCATGGAATTCACAAATAGTTCACAACTAGATACACACCTCAACAAAATGGAGTAGCTGAAAGGAAAAATAGAACAATCATGGAAATGGCTAGAAGCATGTTGAAAGCCAAACATTTGTCAAATGAATATTGGGCAGAAGCAATATCTTGTGCAGCCTATATAATGAATAGGTGTCCAACAAAAAGTGTCATGAATATGGTACCTGAAGAAGCATGGATAGGAAGAAAACACAGTGTTACTCACATGAGAGTATTTGGATGTGTAGCATATGCACATGTGCCTGATGAATTGAGAAGGAAGCTAGATAACAAAGGAGAAAAATGTATATTTGTTGGATACAGTGAAGAATCCAAAACTTATAAGCTCTATAATCCAACAACAAAGAAAGTTATAATTAGCAGAGATGTACAATTTGTAGAAGATGAAGCATGGGATGGAAGCATAGAGAAGATAGTCAATATTTCAGCTAGTATACCTCAAGAGGAGAATGAAGTTTCAGCATCAACAAATATTCCAGCTATTGTTACTCCTACTACTCCCATTCAAGCTCAGCAAAGTAGTCCACAAGTGACACCAGCATCGACTGTAAGAACAACCTCATGCATTCAAGGAAGCAGTCCAACAAGAGGACAACAAATATCATCTGCAGCAGGACCATCGGGTCCACATTCCATAAGTTCAAGTGATATGTCAAATCCTACATTGGCAACTCTGAGAAGACAGAAAATAAGAAGCATAAGAGATATATATGAGCAAAATGAAGGTGAGAATAATTCAGATCAAATTTCTTTTTCTGCATTTTACTCTCAAATAGAAGATCCAGTTCATTTTGAAGATGCAGTCAAAGATGATAAATGGGTAAGTGCTATGGATGAAGAGATTGAAGCAATTGAAAAGAATCAGACATGGGGTCTAGTCAATCTTCCAAAAGACAAAGATGTCATTGGAGTGAAATGGGTTTATAAAACCAAATTGAATGAAAAAGATGAAGTTCAGAAGCTTAAAGCAAGATTGGTTGTAAAGGGCTATTTACAACAGCCTGGAATTGATTACAATGAAACATTTTCACCTGTAGCACGATTGGATACTATAAGGATGATTTTAGCATTAGCAGCTCAGAATAAGTGGTCTGTATCTCAAATGGATGTAAAGTTGGCTTTTTTAAATGGTTATTTAGAAGAAGAAGTTTATGTGGATCAGCCACCTGGGTATGAAATTCTGGGTCAAGAAGACAAAGTTTACAAATTGAAAAAGGCATTGTATGGATTGAAGCAAGCCCCAAGAGCTTGGTACAGCAGAATAAACAGTTATCTTTTGTTGAATGGATTTAATAGATGTAGCAGTGAGCCCACACTGTATACAAAAATGAATGAAGAAGGTGAAATACTGATAGTATGCTTATATGTTGATTTAATTTTCACTCGCAATTTGTCAATTGATCTATTCAAGGCAGACATGAAGAAAGAATTTGAAATGACAGACTTAGGTCTGATGAAGTATTTTTTGGGCATTGAAGTGAATCAAAATGAAAATGGTATTTTTATTTCACAGTCAAAATATGCAAATGACATTTTCAAAAGGTTTAATATGATGAAGTGCAAACCAGCACCAACATCTATAGTGACAAGTCTGAAACTAAGCAAGGATGATAGAGGGTCTAATGTTGATCCAACTTTGTTTAAGAGGCTTGTTGGAAGTCTCATGTATCTCATAGCCACAAGGCCAGACATTATGTATGGAATAAGTTTGATTTCCAGGTTTATGGAAACACCAAAAGACACCCATTGGAAAGTTGGGAAGAGAATTTTAAGGTATGTAAGTGGAACAAGAAATTTTGGCATTATGTATTCAAGTTCAGATGAGTTCAAACTCATACGATACACAGACAGTGACTGTGCTGGCAGCTTTGATGACAGAAAAAGAACGTCTGGTTATGTATTTAATTTTGGGACTTGAGTTGTCTCATAGTCTTGAAAGAAGCAGCCAATAGTCTTTCTTTCATTAGCTGAAGCAGAATATGTGGCAGCCACAAGTGCAGCATGCCAGGCAGTCTAGATGAGAAGAATTTTGAAAGAATTGCAAAATGAACAAATGGAGGCAACGAAAATTTATTGTGATAGCAATTCAGCCATAGCTCTCTCAAAAAATCTAGTCTTCCATAAGAGAAGCAAGCATATTGATACCAGGTATCACTTTATTAGGGAATTAATTAACAATGGTGACATATTTTTAGAGTTTTGGAGATCAAAAGAGCAAAGTGCAGATATTTTCACAAAGGCACTGGGAAGAGATAATTTTATTTTTCAAAGAAATAGATTGGGCATGGTGGACTATGCAATTATGTTCAAGGGGGAGTGTTGGAATATAAACCCAACTGTTGCCATCACCTCCAGATGATGCCGTCCTCCTACCTGCCATCATCCGGAGACCATCGCTAGCCGTTAACTGCCATCAACAAACCGTTGCCCGCAATATCACAATATGGGTTGTTACCCGTTGTGATACCGTGGGGAACCATCTACCAAGCCGCCTCTGCCAAGGATATTTTGTACTACGGAAAATTTTGATATTTAAGTTTTAATATTAATGTAAAGGACACTTTATTAAATATGTTTTGTTCAGGAAAAGTTAGTTAGGTAATTTGTAATAAATTTTATTTCATGCCCTCCCTTCCATGAATGTTTTTCACGTCACTTTTAACTTTTACCTATATTTGTATATGTATTTTACTTTTGATTTTTAATGCGAATGAGAGCATACAGAAATTTGGTGAGCAACAGCTTTATGTTGAATTTTTTTTTCTAAGTTTTAATTTTTTTGTGAAGAAATCCTCTACCTCTGGCCTTCAAAACTTGGCAAAACATTGATATCTCCTCTTAACCTAAATCCATCTAGTAATCTTTTCCTTGATCCTCTGAATAGAAGACATGCCATAGACCTTTGTGTAGGCATCAGGCCTCTGAGAAAATTCTTTGAATGCCATTTCTTCATCTGCAGTAAAGTAACTTTGAATTCTTGAAATTTGTATATGCATTTTGAGACAGTATATATGCAACCATACATGTCTGCTCCAGTCAAGTAAAATACAAAAGAACATAACCATTATGCAAAGGGAAGTTGTGCATAGAAGTGCATTTTATCATGATTTTCTAAACCTTCTCAACTAGCCCATTTTGTGCATATCCTCCATGTAATGTTGAATTTGATGGACGACTAGAGATATCCCATGTACAAGCACTATGATAAAAAAATGCATGACACCGGTCATCTCTCTTAGCAACTAAACTTTTGACCAGACATTCTTAAAGCTTCGTGGCATCCACAACCTCTATGTCATGTCTTTGAAATCCTTGATGTGATCTGAATTGTGTTTGCACAGTCTTTTGGTGTGTCACGTCTTCGCTTTGTTGCTTTGACAGGAAAACATATTATTGAGGATCTCTACTACAAGATTGACTATTCATGGTGGGCGCATACCCACAACTGCTTTTCTTCTTATCCTACAATGTCACATATTTTTTGGAATGAGGTCGCTAGGGATAACAGTGAAACTCTTAGAAAAACTCTGACATTCAACCAAACCCTAGAAATTCTCAGGTAACGTGATCGAAATGCTCAAATCTTTTCAAAAGAAGACATTTTCAACTCTTCCCTTTATGCACATTTTTCCCTACTTGGCAAGGTCTCTTTCTTTACTGTTATATAGTCTTGCACCCCTTCAGAATATCATGCTTCATTTTTATCCCGCTTTTACCTACTTATTCCCTCACACCCATGTGAACACCACTGTAAAGATGATGTTATAGAGAAAAGACATCATCACACTAGAAAATGTCTGAACCAACCCAACATCTTGAGGAAGAAACAACAACTTCAAGTAGCTCTCGAAGACCAATAACTTCCACCTTCGTTAAGCAATATGTCATGTGATTCATAGAAAAACTAAGTTGCCTCCTACTATTGTAACATAAAATGTTTGTCATGATGTAGGTTAGATAAGCCTATGGTGTACTTTTTTGTGTAGTCAATTTACCAACAAAAAGAAAGGAAATAGACTTAGAAAAAGATTTTCCAAAATGATGTGGGACCTATTTCCCTCAAATGTAGATACATCATACAAGGCATTTATAACATGCTATCTACATTGGTTAGAAATTGAGTCCAGGAGTTTAACAATGGCAGATATTGTTCTAGAAGCTCTAATGCTAATTTTACGCTTTTTCTCAACTAGATAGCGAAAGCAATGTGGCTATAGCTAGTTCAAATGTCTTCAAGCCTCGAACCAACAATAGAAAACCAATGGAAAGAATTGTCTTGAAAGTGCTTTTGGTTGGAAGCTCACACACTGTCACAATTCTGTATGTTTAGCATACACTGTCCTCTCCTAGGAATAGAATCTTTAATGAAAGACTTTGAGAACAATGTCTCTGTAGAGTTGCAGAAGGATAAGAGTTTTCCATTGCATTTCAAGTATCAACCATGCCTTAACCCCCACCATCATATAACCCTTGAAACTACCAAACACTTTAATTAGACTATCTCTTAACTGTCCTTTTCCTATAAATGACTATACTATAACAATTTTATCTCTTTACCCTGTCCTCTCTCTTGATTGTGCAAAGAACTTGAATTTTGATTGTCATATTTATCTCTTTCATACCTCTTTATTATATCCAATATTATCATAGTACAATGTTTAACTGTTTATTTTTTATGTTTCTTACCATCGCAAGGCTTGTTGAGACCTACCATTTTGTTCATGAACTGATGATATATCTCCTTCATAGTAGGTTGGAATATTTTTCCCTAAGTTTGGCCTTTGTATGCTTTTGACAATGTCAAGATGCTTTAGGAAACTTATGGCATATAAATCCTTCCAAGAGGTCAAAAAGCACAATCTTATGACCTTGGGATATCACTTTACAAAAGAAAATTTCCCATTTAAAACATTTTCAATCATATGAAATTCCTAGGATAGGAACAAGACTCTTTAATCAATATAAGAAATATAGTGAAGACTATTTTAAGCCAAAGGACCCTTCATGTAAATTTACCCAAGAATTTTCTTATAATATCAAAATTTATTAAAAATTTACCTATAATTCTAAAACATGCATACATAAAGTGTGAAATTTGAATATAACATACCTTCTTACTAAATCTATAGTTCATTCTATGATATAGGGTTCTTTTTCCTCACTAGAAATATAGATTTCAAGTAGACAATCTCCTAGCCATAATGTATAGCTAGCTCTAGAATGTCTAGAACAAGGTCCATTATTAAATTATGAAGTAAAAATGTAGTGTCATGAACACATAGGAACAATTATAATTTGTTGGATTACAAATAAATAATTTAAAATGTTAAATATTATTTGAGAAATCCATTCATAAGAACACAATATCCTAGATTTTAGCATTTTGAGGGTAACTCAAGGTTAAGAATCCATAATCAAATCATTGAAAAACAATGCCTTGATACATTTATGTGGTTCTAAGATTGTTAAAATACCTCAAAGAAAAGAGGTCTCATAAAATTTCTTATTTACAAAGTAAGTTCAAGTGGTTGGTAGCAAGGGCCTCAAAATATCTTAAACAAAGGCAACTAGTAAGTTCAGGCCGAAACACCTCCAAAATATCAATAAAATTATTTATAATAGTAATCAGGAGAAAGGGTCGACCTATCTTGATCACCTTTGATTAACTAATTCAGAAGTAAACATATTTATATAGAAAATATGAAAGAAAGTGCTTATCTTTAGTGTTGGTACGAATGACATTGTTGATTGAGCTTTCACACAAGCATCATGTATACAAAGACCCACCATTCACGAAATATAATGCAGAAAAACTTAACATGCAATGCTTAAAATTGCTTCTTCCGATGCCTTTTCTCTGTCTCTCCAAAACTTCGTGTTTTCAGTCTTCTGCCCTTTTTGTGCAATTTCTTTCTTTCTCCTTTGTTGCTTTACCCTCTTCTACAAAATCCCTCTTCCTCACGCCATAATTTGCATTCCTTTTTCCACGTAGGCAGAGAGGATGACGAAAAAAATTGAGTGCCACCACATTTGCTTGAAGTTCCTAAAGCATTAGCATACTGCCCACACCTTCATCCAACTTTGTCTCCCAATGTTTTTGATTGATATGTTATTTTATTTATTAGCCGATAGGCTATTCTACATGGGCAAAGCCCATCGGCATTTCCCCCAGTCTGACGACAGAAAAAAGGTGGGTTCCCGTCCAGTCTGATTAGCTCCCTGCAAAACGTACCCGTCACGTTGTATT
The DNA here is from genome assembly GCA_007258455.2 of Sequoia sempervirens. Lineage (NCBI taxonomy): Eukaryota > Viridiplantae > Streptophyta > Pinopsida > Cupressales > Cupressaceae > Sequoia > Sequoia sempervirens. Next base: position 29,953 of record VDFB02375825.1, on the reverse strand, counting down.
CAACAGGTAGGTCAATCGTTTGGTTGTCCGACTTCATCATGTCTGTTAAATTCGTCTGCAGGTTTCTAGGGATTATAAAGGAAAAAGAAAAAGGAAATTTCAACCCACCGTAAAGTTAAAAAAAAGCACCACCGTTTTTCACCCGTTGTAAGACGGTAAATAAGGAGTTAAAAAGGAGAAAAAGAAATTAGCTGATAAGCTATTATATGTGGGGGAACCCCACCGGGATTTCCAGCAGTCTGACACCAGAAACCCTGTTGGGAACCCCCATTTGCTCATCTTGTGACAAATTTACACTACTACATCAAGGGGGTATTTAAGACATTTTTAAGACAATATTTGAGTATATTGTCTTAAATTGAGACAAAAAAAAAGTTGTTTATTGTCTCAAGTATTGTCTTTAAGGGGGTGTCTCTATAAAGACAATATAAAATTGTCTCTATAAAGACAATATGACATAGAAGTATTTTTGTCTCTTTAAAGACAATATGAAATTGTCTCTATAAAGACAATATGACATAGAAGTATTTTTGTCTCTTTAGAGACAATTTCACGTTTGTCTCTTTAGAGACAATTTCACTTTTGTCTCTTGAAAGACAATAGTTGGGATTAAAGACATTGTCTCTACAGAGACAATATGTAAAAATTGTTTCTTTAGAGACAATATGTAAAAATGTATTAAAAAAATAAACAATTCAATGTTTTCAAATTCTCGTCGTCCTCCTATTTGTTGGAGTTTTTATTTTTTATTTTTCAAATGCGATGGAAAATTATAATAGAAATTATCAATGATTTTGAAGTTGGAACAATGAACAGTTGTCGAATACACAAAGCATAATGTTCATAAAAAACAAAGAAAATAATGCATCCTAATCCAAATTCATAAAGTAAATGCCAATAAGTATTTTTTTATTTATAGTTTATAAACTTGTTCATACAATCATAAGCAACACGTACGTCATAACATGACATACACAAACGATTCATTTCTAGGAAAGAGAAAATGTTAATATTTTCCTAAAAGCCATTGGAATATACCCAACTACCAGCATAACTCTTTCGAGCATGGCAAGGTAGCTTGACAAAGAGTTGACTCAATTGTCTGGACTGGACAATTTTGCTTCAGAACGGGAACTTTCTTCTTGCATGCTTATGTATGGTCCTTTCAAACGCTGATAACTTTTCATTGTAACAATCCACTAAATCATGTACTTTGTTATTGATGAATGACAAGATTTCCAAATTGTCTTTGAGCATAACACAGCCTTTCAAGATTTTGATATGATTTTGGAGAGAGTTGAATTCTTCCTTTAAGATAATCAATACGGTGAAAGCAAAATTTTCCTGCAAGCAAACAATATTAGATTTAACAAGTAAATCCATTTGCATTATTCATTTAAAGAACCACAAATCCACAAGTCTCTACACATTAACTGAAAATAATAAATCTGCAAATCAAACCCCAAAAAAATATCCAATTATAAGCAACCACTACACTAGTCATTTGATAGCCCAAAAGTGAAAATATGTGATCCCAAAAAACTTTCACAAATATTTTCTTTCATATAACTTACTGCTCAAGCTGGGCTGCAAACTGTGCAATTTTAAGTTGGCACTGGTTAGTCGTACTAGTAACTTCTTCACCTTGATAGAGCCCTGCAACTCGCTCAAACTATTCCAAAGCCAGTTCCAAAGTTTCTTCAGCTTCATATATTTCACCGAATTCCTGTAGAAAACAATATTTTGAAGTACATTGGAAATCTAAATTATGGAAATTGACTTCTAAATTTCCAAATCAAAATCTGGTTGATGACCTCCAATATCCCAATTGAAGTATAAAACTCTAGAAACCAATAGATCTGATAGATACATGAAATTCTAACTTTATAAATTATAAACAATAAAATTCTGCTTAGACACAACCAACACACAGAACAACCAAAACTCTCAGGTAAGCCAATTTCAATTATGATGCTAAGGTAAATCAATCACAGAAAAAAAACTAAACGGACAAGGAAAATCTCTATGAAATTTAGTGTAATGAAGAACAGTTTAGAAGCTGTGATAGTTTTAGCATAACAAGGAGTACAATACAAGAAACAGCTGTGAGAAGAAGTACCAAGAACTGGAAGTTACAGCCATCTCCCACTTTAAGAAAAAGACACAAAATAATGGACTGGAAAGAGAGGACAGCCATAGTAGTGCCAAAACTAGTGTTGACCTTAGAAACTACTATCTTTGGGTCACCATTCAAATTCAAGGAGGACTGTTTGGTCTTTCCTCTATCTATGACCCCAATCACCTCTTAATATGACCTAAGTTTGGAAATGGATGAGGTATAACTCACCATTATAGATTGGCTTCTCAAGGGAAACTTTAACATGGTTGAATACTCTTTTGACATACGTTGGAGTAACAACTCACACTTGTCTTGAGTTAAATTTGATGCTTCTAGATCTTAGCCCATAATTCTTTGGGTGTTTTTGACTCATTCACTAGATTTGTATAAATAGTTAAAATCACCATTGGTCCACTTGGAGTAATCATAAAGATAGATTCTTCAGAAAATGAGTAGATTAGACTACATTAATCTCTAATGGTTCAAACAAGTTCAAACTTAAGCACCCTTACCTAGATTAGAGTTCAAATGCTGGAATTGATTCCAGATAAAATTTGCATGCTAATAACACATTCTTCTTGCTCTTCAACTTGAAAGCAAATGTAAGACAACCTTTAGATAATTTATACTATAATTATTAACAATCAACAGATTAACATTCTAACATTAAAAAATGCCAGCATATTGTACTACCTCAGGATGCACAATTCCAAATGCCCCAATGCTCTTCCCTTTAAACATAATATTTGCTTGTCTACTAAGGAAAAACTCTGGCTTCTGCAATCAGAAAACATCAGAGCAATGTTATTTATAAATTTCAGTTAAGTGTTTATGCTAGATATGACTACTAGAATATTCAAAGAAAGTTCATTATCCTTTTTCCCCTATACTAATTAAACAAAACCATTTGAATCTTACATGAGATGGCCTTATATAATAGTCTGAGTTATCTCCAACTGAAACAAATGGTACACGACAACTTCCATAATTCTGTCCACCAGACCATGAATTACCTACAGGAATCAACAAGTAAAACATGCAATGAGAAAATGTAGGGTATCTCAAACTTAATACTAAGAACTCCTTTTGTCCCCAATGCCTGAAAGCATAAAGGCCTTTCTATAGGATGAAATGATCAAATTTCAATTTTATAGTGTAACAAATTTATTTCCAGTCAAGAGGAGTTCCATTCATTCAATTGTTTAAAACAATGAAACAGAAAAGTATCTGTCATATTAGACATAAAAATATATTTAATGCTCTTCAAGGAAACAAATCCTATGACAAATATATATAGATAGCAGAAATAAATGACTAAAAAGACAAAATAGGAAAGCGGGAAAACAATTCAATATTTGAAGTATTTCAACATGAATTATAAGAAACACCCCTTAATTGATAAACTTACATATGAGACCTCTCGTTGGTAGTCAAAGTCAGACCTCAAACCTCACCATAGGTCATTCACCCCCAGAGCATGAACTTGAGATGAGGGGGGCCGGCCAGTGACATCATCCTCGCTCTTGCCTTGGGTCTTCACAAGCCCATGTCCAAGAGTTGAGGTGCAAAGTTGGAGTTCCTAACTTTAAAGGACTGGTAAAAGTAGCCAAATGAAGAAACAGATATATCTCTTCAACCAAGGTGTTAGCTTATATTTTAGTTCTCAAGGATGAATGGGAGTGAAAAAATTAATTCTGCAATGAAGTAGTATGACAAGGAATTATCATGAAAAGATTGATTAGCTTCAAGAAACCTCTTAGCAGTTCATCTACAAGTGACTCTTCAGGCTAGCAATCACCAGGCCTACCAATAATAATATTGATTCTGGTAAAGTTAGTAATATTGTTTCCATATAGAGATATAGAGATATTGTTCAAAAGTGATAAATAATTGTCTCAATGACACTTTTATATTACATCCACTCACAAAAGTGATAAATAATTGTCCTATTTTTATTGAAAAAAATTAACTTTGAATGTTGAAACCTTTGATATTGAAGAACAGTTGTTTTCTGAGGTGTAATTTGCAGAATTTAAATCCATACAGTTGCAGGTATTTAAAAGTATGAAATTCTCAGATAGGAATTGAAAGTTGTTATAATGGGGAAGAAGATTGGAACGAGGTTGAGGAGAAGACCTGATAATCCTACACAGGGGAAGATGATCAAAAAAGTTAGATGGAAGCAAAAGGGAGCAACATATTTCCCAAGATATAAAAAATGATCCATTCCAACAAGCTTTGTTGGAGCTAAGTGATGGTGGGGGCATACAAAGGAAGGGGTCCGATATAGGGAAATGCTTGTGCGTGCCACATAACCATATTGCATAACTAAGTCCACCCCTATGTTCTCTTTAACCTTTGACTTGGGGTTTATTCTACCTTTTGTGAATTTATTTTTAATTTAATGTTTAAACCTAAGGTATGGATTATAATCTTTGCTGAACCAAATGACCAAAGAGTAAAACAGACCTCAACTATTAAGCCCAAAGGCAAGCATTTTGTGGTTTTAACAAAATAAGTATCCCTTTATAATGGCATCAAAGAGAATGAGGACATTTAACAATCAAAACACATACATTTATACACACCATATACTTTTATCTTTAAAAATGAAGATAACAAAACAAAAGACACAAGCACAGATTTGATTTTCTAATAAGGGTCTACTTTCTAAGCATAACTTTTATTGATCTAAATGAGAAACTTGCCCATAAATTTATGTAAGGTTAAACCGATCATTTGATATTTTCTTTGTCAATCTACCTATAACATAGTAAGTGAAATTCAATTAATTCAACATTTCAATCAACAAAAAATATTATTACCATTTTTCTCCTAGTATTTATTTAAAACTAAGTTACCAAATTGGTCAAAAACCTAGATGCTTGCAGGTATGATTTATTTCAAAATTGGAAACAAGTTTGATTCACCTTTGGATTTAGCTAGGGCATGGATTTAATCACTCAAATTTGTGTGGAATTGTGCCTGAGTACTAGGGTGATTCCAGTTGTGTCAAAGTGATTTTGGAGCAATTCTCGGTGGCAGACATCATTTGCAACTTGTTTTGTTTGGATTTTGACCATCAAAAATGCATCCTAAACCCTAAACTAACATTCATAGCACTTTCTAGCAAAATAGCACCACATTTGGAAAGAAGAAACAACAAAACCACAAGCAACTCCCTATTGCAGGCTTTTTTGTAGCTAGGAAAACTTCTAGCAAAGATGATAGATGAATAGATGACTTCTAGCAAAGGACAATGGTTGCACCCTAGATAATGCTTCAAAATAATATAAAGATTTAGCAATAGTGAAAAAAATAAAGATAAGTGACAGAAAACAAGCTTGATCCCTAATAGTGGCACATAGCATTGGGCCCCTACGTGCATTACTGTAGCAATATTGAATAAGTATAATGTAATTAAATTCGTAATATTTATGGTAGTTTTGTTTAGCATATGCATGATATGTGGTATTCTAAATTTAGTTCCTACCTTTTAGGCTGCAGATATATATGATTTCTATATGTTTTTGTACCAATGTACAAAGAACATACCCAACCCAAAAAATTGTCATACCAGCATACATACCCATAGTAATCCCCAATTTCAATCCAGTAACTTAGATTTAAAACTTGGGAAGCAACTTCAAACAATTTTCCATTTTATGTTAGTCGCATCATTCAAATTTGACACTTCTTAAAAGATTGAATTGAGGAAAGGTCACTGCATTTGGAGACATCAAGAAAGTCAATATGAGCATCTAAGTATTTCCTTGGAAGCAATCTCAAATGATTTGCTTGAAAGAGCCGATCAATTCTAGGACTGCATAGCTCAACTAAGGTCCAAGTTGCATGTGCAATAATCTAAGTACCACATCCCCTAAATTGCTCTATAAGCACTTGGCCACCCAAGCTCAATGGAACACATGCCAATATCCTTTTGAGTGCAAAAAGCTATGCTAACTAGCTTGAAACCTATCTAGAGACTAAGATGTTAAATACGAATGTTGCATGATACTCACATAAGAATACAACTTTTCTTATAGAAAAATATGATTGAAAATAAATACAAAACCCTATCATGCTATTGGACTTCAACTGTATTACAGCATTGCATACAAGGACAATGCAAAAACTTCTCCAAGAAATTAAACTGGTTATAATAAGATAATTAAAAATTTAAATGTATAGCAAAATGCTGAAGAGTACAGTCCAAGGAAATGTGATGTAGTGGTAATGGATAACCCTTGCAAGAGCTTGACAAATGCCTCTTGCCATAATAAGGAAACCTGTAAGTTTATAATTCCAGCAGACATGCAGCAAAGCTGTGTTGTGACATTTATGGGAAACATTCGAATGTAAACCATGTTCAGGAATCTTAAGAATGTGGTCCAAGCTCACCCCACACCATGTCAAAAGCAGTCCATAACTTAACCCAAATGACCAAGTTAAAAATATTTTAAGGGCATGAAACATTTAAAAAGCATACCAACCATTGTCTAATGATGTTACAAGTGCATACTAAAAATTTTCCTTGTGGCAATAAACCTTGCCCAAAACTTTGACACAAAAATTGAAGGTTAAAGGTCACATCAAAGTCATGATGTGTAAGAACAAATGTTTGACAACATCAACTTGATTTCTATCTAAGGTAAGGAAATACTAAAACTGCATAAAACCAACACCATAATATTTCACAGACATACTACAGTAACAGTTCTTTTTTGGCCAAAACTTACTCTTTTAAACACCCTAGAAAATCTGAACACCATACAAGCCCTCAAGAACTTCATGGTAACAAGTAATAAAAAGTACCTGCAAGGCCAAGGCGGAGCTCCAAATCTTCTTCCTTTAAAACTGGTTCATGAACACTTTGTAGAGAAATAGAATTTCTTGCCTGTCTGTAATAAATCAGAGTGAATAACAGATTGTGATATAATAAAAGTAAAAACAACTTTGCATAATCTAATCATAAAAGATTTTTATGCTAGATTGACATGACACAAGAAATATCAGAAACAAGCTAGATTGTCAAGAACAGATTCTAAAGATTTCTTAGCATAAGGATAATACATGGTTACATTTTAGTCAATACAAACTATTTTCCACTTGCTACAGCTAATATCTGTAGTCCGTTACAAAGTTAGAAAACTAAATTAGATACAAACTGAGAACTCCCATCATCAGATATGAAAGAATTGAAGCAGGAGAGATCCAACAAAGAAAGACATCCAATATAAAAATAATTAAACATAGACACATAATGCCATGAGACTTTCTTTTATCATACAACAAATAAAGCATCCAATATAAAAATAATTAAACATAGACACATAATGCCATGAGACTTTCTTTTATCATACAACAAATAAAGTTTGGACCAACTAAAAAATGTTGAAAGTAGCATACCCAATTAAATGGCCCTGAAGTTGACATTACAACTTCATCATCATCGTCATCGTCATCATCCAGAACAAATATGGGGAGATTTGAGCCCATCTTCCAGTCGATTGCCAATGTGGCTTCCTTAAGTGACTTTGACTGCCCCCAATCTCAATTCCACTATAAAATTGTCCTTTGACCTCAAACTGTTCATGACAGTGCTGTTACTTGATCATCACTACAGAGTTTTCAACAAACAAAAAAAATCATACTTGTCTCTCATCAACTTGCAGAGCAATAAACAAGAAAAACTTGCTATGAAGTCAAATAGCCCAAAAATTGACTACAGAATCCGCATTTCAAAACACCACTCAAAGCAAAAAAAAAAAACAATCTCATAAACTAGAAAAATTTACAAGAAAACAAGTAACTCAGACAACAAAAAAAATGACCTGCCATTCTCAATACACTGAATTGTCTCGAAGGACTACAGATTTCTCATGGCAAAATCAATAAAGTTAGAAGGATTGAAAATGTAAGAATTGTACCCATGGTTTTTAGTCTTTGCTGACATAACTGCATATCGCTTTTTAGATTATTTCATGAGGGTTTGTTTTCACGCCCCACACCACATTATAACATGTCTACTACAGGACTTAAAATTTCAAATTGCAAAGAATCAGCTCCGCCTGCAAGGATACAACTCCAACTGCAGTGATACCGCTTACTTCTTCACTACAATTTCACCTACAAGATTTAAACCTGGATCCCCAACATGAGAGCCCTATGGACCAACCAATTGGTCTCAACCCCACAGATGGCATAACTGCACATCAATCCCAAAAAAAAATCTTTGAAAAGTAACCCACTTATTAAATCACCATCAAATTTATAAACTGTCTTTTCCTGCAACATTCACACAGAAAAAAAAAACACATTTCATTTAAAACTCTGTCATGATAGTGAATGCTCCAACATATCACTAACTTGCAGCTCAATGGACCAAAGGATATACAAGTTGCATTGCATACCAAATGAAGCATCCCACCCGTGATAACTTTAAAAACCTAACACGCCACAAAAGTATCCATATGCTTAATGGATATATTAAAATATGATCCCAAAAAAGGATTTCTCAGAGCTTTTCTTCATAAGCTGAATGGTAGTTTTGTCTGACATTTCAAACCAAGCTACCCAACATCCCATTAGGGAGACCAAATCAGATGACCCTGGTAAAATTAAAGGCACAACAGAAGTTGTCCAAGAGTTTGTGCACTAGTAAAAATGGGAGACGCTCATATGCATGATTTCAAGACTTTATAAATCTTGGGAAAACTCAGCAAGTTCCAAGCTGAGTGAAACATAGTGAGTCCAGCACTAATAATTCATTAATGAAACACCATAAAAGAAAAGGAAAGAACAGCTTAAATCTGGTAATCTGCCCCTCTCTCCTTCATTTTAAGATCTAAATTTATGCTTTACAACATCCCCAGAAAAAGAAAGAGAGAGTACTTACTGCGTCATGAATTATTTTACAGTTTTAACTGATTCTGCTAAACTTTTGACTGAATTTGCTAGAGTTTTGACAGATTTAATTCTACGAGTATTACTGCTAAAGTTTCGACAGACCTTGACCCCACAATAAGTTCGCTGAGTTCAAGCTGTTTACCCCCAACCCCAAAGCAAGGCTGCCTAGTCCAAATTGAATCAGAATCTTGATACTATGCAACTGCATAAGGGCGTGACTCAGATTTCAATCCGCCTCATCGTAATAAGGCAGCACATAACCCTAGCAGAACGTAAATTACCCCACACTACTTTAAAGGCATAAAAAACACAAGAAAACCCACACTGGAAATGATAAGGAGACAATTGGCAGAAAGAATGAGACAAGTATAAGCGCAAATATAGCTTGAGTAATAATAATATTGCCTGCATCGAGTAGAAGCGCAAATATAGCTTGAATAATAATAATATTGCCTGCATCGTTTATGACATGACTAATCATAACCAGAGTCGATAGTTTCAACGGAATAAATTCGCAAACCCAAACCCTAGTACAAACCCTAAAAAAAGAAAAAAATAGACTCTTAGCAAAATTAATAAATCTTAGAAATAGAGCACAAAATACAAAAACATACACAATTGAATGCAGCAGCAATCTTTCGAATACTGTGGAAAACTTATGCTAACTATAACAAGCAAATTATTTTTTCTAACACCTGCATTAAGCATCCAATTTAAAGCACTGGTCTAAATCCTAACAAAAGTTCAAAGACCTCAGGCATTGCAATTTACAACAAATAAACATGTTCTAAAATATCATACCTGAGAGAAGCATATCGAATTGATCAGAGAACAACACTGTGAATATAGGGAAAACTAGAACTAGTAGCGCTCCATGGCAAAGCAAACATTCAACGAGAAAAGGTTGGGCCCTAAAGGCCTTTTAAACTATGGCCGTCCAAGGCCTTCCGGGATTCGGAAATTGGGTAAGAGCAAAGGATGTCCATGTCTCTGATTTCCAACGCCAAATCACCGAGGAATTTTTTATTTCCCTAGACTTAAAGTCAAATTGTTGAAATGAAACAAAAAAGTATCTGTCACAGGAGAAGATGGTCTTCCTACTCAGTTCTTTGTAGGGGATTGCTGGGTACTCGTGCGGTTCAAACCGTGTCCTGGTCCTGGTCCGGTCCTCCAGGGGATTCGGCCAGGGTCCTTCAAATGCCCTGTGGGTTTTTCCGAGACAAACCTTGAAGATCTTAGGGAGAACCCAGACAAATTTTGCTCAGAACCTAGATAGAATTTGATCAAAACGTAGACATACATAGGCAGGGGAGTAAGGAATTTTGACAAGATCTGGGGTTTTTTAAAATTTTACCGGTTTGCTTGGAGACGACCCACAGGTTGAAGAAAACGGCAGCCCACGGGATGAAGAAAATGGCAGCTAGGGCATAATATTTTTTGCAAATCCGGCAAAAACACAATACTGCAATCATCACTTCCCGCCAACACCCTGCATTCTTATAAGCTTCCTTCCCGCCACACCCATTGTAAGCATTCCCGCCTGAAGAAACTCCATCCGATTCCGACGCCGTAGTAGCAAATGGGAGAGCCAACTCACAGAGCCATCAAAAAGCTGCGAAAACAGTAGTTTTGTTTGAGGGAAAAGCCATATGTGGGAAATAATTAATATATTTTTTGGAAAAGGTAGGTATTTTTTCTATTTTAATTTGAGACAATGTAAAGTAAAAAAATAAAACTTAACTAGCAATTGCACCTTGGTGTGCAATAGGTATGCCGAAGAGGTCTAGAATATCCATTACGAAAATTTGATGTCTATGTTTTGCATACATCTATGCAATGCAAGAGATCGATTGGTAGGCCATTTTGGAAATGATTTTGTTTGTGCAACAAAGGTCTCAATGGAGAGGTGATAGCTTCAAATGAAATATGCATCCACTTACAAGTATCCAAACATGAAAGAAACAAAACCTTTGAATCAAGAAGATAATCAGGCTTCAATAGTAGTAGGGTCATGTTATGTTTTTCATAGGGAGAGAGGGAGATAGAGGGAGAGATATGGATAGAAAGAGGGAGATATAAAGGGGGGAAGAGTGAGAGAGAGGTAAAGAGGAAGATAGATATGGGGATGGAGATGGAGAGGGGTATGGAGAGGAGAGAGAGGGATAAATAGAAATATAAAGAGAGGGAGGGAGAGAAAGAGAGGGAGATAGGTAGAGGAGAAAAAAGTAAAGAGATATAGAAGAGGGAGTAATAGAGAGAGAGGGGGGGAGATAGGGATAGAAAGAGGGAGAGATGGGGATAGAAAGAAGGAGAGATAGAGATAGATATAACTTAGGAAAGATAGAGGGGTTGAGAGAGAGATGGAGACGGAGAAATAGAGATATTAAGAGGGAGACAATGAGAGGGGGGTGGAGAGATAGAAAGATAAATATATAAGAAGTTATATATATAGAGGTAGAGAAAGGGATATGTAGGGATATATAAAGGGGGGAAGAGTGAGAGAGAGGTAAAGAGGAAGATAGATATGGGGATGGAGATGGAGAGGGGTATGGAGAGGAGAGAGATGGATAAATAGAAATATAAAGATAGGCATAGGAAGTTATATATAGAGAGAGATAGAGACAATGTAAAGTAAAAAATAAAACTTAACTAGCAATTGCACCTTGGTGAGCAATAAGTACGCCGAAGAGGGACACATGTAATCCTTGGATTGTTAGATATAGTGAGGGAGGAATAGGGAGTGTGTGTGTGTGTGTGAGTGAGTGAGAAAGATATATGGAGAGAGATAGAGAGGGAAGGAGAGGGAGGTAGAGAAATAGAGAGGAGAAAAAAGTAAAGAGATATAGAAGAGGGAGTAATAGAGAGATAGAGGGGGGGGAGACAGGGATAGAAAGAGGGAGAGATAGGGATAGAAAGAAGGAGAGATAGAGATAGATATAACTTATGAAAGATAGAGGGGTTAAGAGAGAGATGGAGAGGGAGAAATAGAGATATTAAGAGGGAGACAATGAGAGGGGGATGGAGAGATAGAAAGATAAATATATAAGTTATATATAGAGAGGTAGAGAGAGGGATATGTAGAGAAGGAAAGAGTGAGAGATAACTTGTGATAAAGATAAGTAATAAAGAGATGAAGAGATAAATAGAGAGGGGGAGAGAGAGATAAAGATAAGGAGGGAGAAATGGAGTTTGTATGTGTGTGTGTGTGAGAGAGAGATATATATGAAGATAGAGACAAAGGGATATATTTAGGGAGAGAGGGAGAGATTCAATGGAGAGAGGATAGAGATAAAATAGAGATATAGAAAGAGGAAGTGATAGGGAGAGATAGAGATCTCAAAAGAGGGAGAGATAGAAAGATAGGTAGTGGGAAAAATGGAGGGGGAAGAGAGAGAAAGAGAGATGGAAGGAGAGAGGAAAGGGAAGAGGGAGAGAATGAGAGAGGGAGCATTGGAAGGATAGAAAGATAAAGATAGGGAGTTATATATAAAGAGAGGTAGAGATGAGATATATGTATAAAGATGGGAAGAGAAAGAGAGAGACACTCTTTCTATCTATGTCTCCCTCTCAATCTCTATGTTTCTCATTATCTCTCAATTTCTCTCTTTGTATCTCTCTCATATTTCTCTTTATATTTTTCTTACGTTCTCTCTTCCTCTCTCTCCCTATCTCTCTACCTTACTCCTTTATTGTCCCTATTTATCTCCCCCTCTCTCTACTTCTATATATCTTTGTCTCCTATTTCTCTTTATCTATCTCTTTATATGATCTCTCTCTATGGTACTTTATATCTATCTATGTCTCTAATTATATTCTCTCTCTCTCTCACACTATCTCTATCTTTCTCTCCCCCTCTCTCTCTCCCTATTTATTCCTCTAGTATATCTCTACCTCTATCTCTATCTCTATATCTCTATCTCTCTTCTATCTCCCTATATCTCTTTGTCTCCCTCTTTATCTCTCCATATATCTCTATTTATCTTTCTCTCTATCTTTTTTTCTCTCTTTTCTCTTTTTGTATCTCCCTCTCCCTATCTATATCCATCCATTTTTATCTTTTCCCCCCCCCTCTCTCTCTCTCTTCCTTTCTTTCTCTTTTTCTCCCTTTTCCTCTTTATATCTTCTCTATCTTCCTTAAGTGTGCAATGGGTACTCTAAAGAGGTTTGAAAGGTGAATTATCATATCCTTAATCAAATGACACATGTGGTACGTTGAGCATAACTCCCTAGGGACACATGTAATCCTTGGATTGTTGGCATGAATCGACTAATCAAAAGTTAGTCTCCCTCTCTCTCAATAACGTTTAATTTAGATTTTAAGTTTGAAATTTATTTTATTATATAAATTAGGATAAAAATAAAATGAATAATTATAAATTAAATTATTTCTAATAACTTTTAATTATAATTTGTAATTTCATAAGCATAAATAAATATGTAAAATAAATTTCAAAGTTAAATCATACTACAAAGGAAATGCAAAATTACAATATCCATTTAAACAAATAATTTTAAAATAATTAAAATTTAATAACATGAATAATTATAAATTAAATTATTTCTAATAACTTTTAATTGTAGTTTGTAATTTCATAAATATAAGTAAATATGTAAAATAAATTTCAAAGTTAAATCATACTATAAAGGAAATGCAAAATTAAAATATCCATTTAAACAAATAATTTTAAAAAATATTAAATAATAAACTTATTGAGAATAAATAATTAAATAATAGAATTAAAATTTAAAAAAATGTACTTAAAAAATATAATTAATATATTGCAAACAATAGTAACATTAATTTGAAAGTAAAATTGTACTTCAAATAAAATAGTAAAACTAAAAATAAACTGTATTAAAACTGTTAAAACTAAAATTTTAACTTTTATATTAAAAATTACAAGTAAGATTAAACTTAAAAAACTAAAAAATAAAATGAAAGGTAAAAAATCAATTTCTAATTTAAATATAGATAATTTTGATTTGATTTGATTTAATTTTAATAAATTTTATGTGATTTAATTTAAAATGTATATTAAAAAAAATTAAATATAAATATTTAATATAAATATAAATTTACTAAAACCTACAATAAAAAAACTCTAATAACTACTCAAATATTTTTTTAACTTTAAAAATTATTAAGAATAAATTAAACTAAAAGAAATAACACAGAGCATTGATAATCGAAATAGGCACGTGGCATATTCTCTTTATCACGAAATGCCAAATAAATAAATAAAAACGACAAAAGAAAAAAAATAGTGAGAGACAATGTAAAATAAAAAATAAAACTTAAATATATTTCATTTCTATTGTCTTAATTTGAGACAATGTAAAATAAAAAATAAAACTTAAATATATTTAATTTCTATTGTCTTAATTTGAGAAAATGTAAAAAAAAAAAAAAAACTTAAATATATTTAATTTCTATTGTCTTAAGTTAAGACAAAATAAATAAATAAATATAACTTAAATGTATTTAAGACAAAATTAGTATTTTGTCTTAAATTATCGTCTTAAAAAGCCCCTCAATGTAGTAGTGTTAAAACAGTTTTCTCGGCCACATGTATGGAAAGCGTACGGAAAGCGACACCAAACAGACATTTTAGCATTGATGTTTGAAAGCAATGTTGCGCCTTTAAATTCTAAACAGTTTTGTCAGAACGAATCCTCGCTCAGTTTCGTGGGAATCTATATATTCATAGTTTTGCTGCTTTCGCATTACTAACCTAAATTTCAATGAAGTTTCAGAGCTCGATTTGTTTGACCAAAATCTTAGGATGTCTATATATTTGAGCTAAAGAAAGTATTTCTACAAAAAAAATTGTTTGTAATGGCGGGTTCTCGTAGTGTATTAGCTCTGATAAGCATTTGCATTCTTCTGTGTCTTTCTGGTTTGGGGGATTGTAGAGTTCCCTTCCCAAGGGAAGAAGTGGTTGGAGAGAAAGAGCAAAGCTCCCATCTTCTTTTTCCAAGTGAGAAGGAGGATTTCAATGAAATAGCCATAGATACTCTACCTCTGGAAAGACTCCATCTAAGGGGAAACTATGTGATTTTCTGAGAAAGAAGCAGAGGCTTCAGGTTTGGGCATCCTCGTGGTTGCCATCACGGAAAATTAAGCCGCAGGGGACAAAGAAAGAGTGAACATATTCCTTTGCCCCTAGAATTCCTAGGTATGCAGGCTGAACACAAGGATTTCCATCTGAGAATGGATCAGCCTCTACCAGAAAAGAGTGATTTTGGCCCTCACTTTTCAAAGGGAGAATGGAGGTGACAGAGGCATGGGCACCAAGAAGAAAAAAAAGAGAGAGAAAATGAACATATGCCTTTTCCTGCAAGAGTACATTGGCCAAAATTTATTTTCCATCTCTTCCCTGGGCATGCTGATCGCATAGAATTGCCTCTGCCATGGGAGACTAAATATGTCCATGGCTTTCCCAAGGGAGAAGGGAGGCAACAAAGAGATGAAAGTGGAGAGAAGGAGAGACAATGAGCATATGACTTTTCCAGCAAGAGGATTGTGGCCGGAATTCATTTTCCATCTTTTCGGGCTCTGGGACACTGTGTGTCAAAAGTGGCCAGAATTCATTTTCCATCTTTTCAAGCTCTAGGAAATTGCGTGTCAAAAGTGGCAAATGTCAGGAAAGCCATTTGTATGGTTGCAGAGATGTTTTTTTTCTTTCTTTTTTATTTAAATTTCTTTCTTTCGCTGTGTGTAGCCCAATGTAGCGGAAGAAATGGCACGAATTGAAGGCATAGGTGGGAGGGTTATTATTGGAATCGTGTTCTGTGTGTACTTCATGTCTCTAGCTATAGGTAGGAAAAAAAATATTAAATTGCTCATTTCAAATTTTCTAAGTAAAACATTTTATATACAGATGTTTAATTAAAAGTTTGAATAAATATAAATTTAATTTAAAATGGATTTTAAAAAAAGTATATTTTGCAAATAAATGTAATTGTTACAGTATTAATTAATAATTTAGGTTAAATAATTGTGAAAAGTCAGTTAGAAAAAATTACATTTATTTTTAAAAAATAAAAATAATCACTTTAAATAGTTTTGAATGGATTATTATTTGTATATGATTTTTTTTTTAAATAATTAAAATTCATTTTATAATATTATTTAATGTTTTGATAATATTGATAACAATATTTTACATCTGATTAAAATTTAAAAATTTAATTAAAATTTAAGATAAATAATTAAATTATAAATATAACTATTTTTAATATATAATTAAAATATCTATATAGTTGTTTTCTAATTTTTGTATAGGTATTTAAATTAAAATAATATTTTTATTCATATTGATAATAAATTAAAGCTAGCCATGTATTCAAACACAATGAATTTGCAAAACCATCTAAATTAAACAATCCTACTCAAATAAAATATCTTACTCTCATTTTATAATGTCAAATGTTGAGAAAATTGGCAAATAACAATAGTATCCATATAAGCATGCAATGTATAAATTTGAATAATCCAATGAAAGGTACATGTGATTAACCATTAAACTTGAATTACAACATGGATAGACTAAACATAAAAGGAATTGGTAAAATTATAAACAAAAACACATAACATTAGATGTAAGTGGAGAAAATCATAAACACAAACACATAACATCATACTTTTAAGTTATAATGTTTATTTTAAAGATTAAATATGAATCTACCATGGACATTAATGAATATTTTTCTTGATTAGATGAAAAAGAGAGTTCAATATTGTAGCCCTAACATACATAAATGGTGTATCTCTCTCTTCTTTTATCGTTCTATGTTTTTTAGTTCTCTTCTAATGATTAATAAATTTTATCATAATCTTACATCAATATTAGTCTCTAAATACAAACTTATAGAAAGGAATTATGTCTACAACTTCATTAAAAAGATTATCATATACCATAATAATCTTCCATTTTCTTTACTTCATAACATATAGTAGTTCTACTCCTTACTCTATACACCCCAACTATAATATTGATATAAATAATCACCTATATGTAATCTAAACTTATTTATCAACTCTTATGAAAACAATTTTCTTGAATATGAATCAATTATTACTTTACTTAAATAGTGTTAATTGTAAAGACCTCCTTCAACAAAGTGTAAGCTATTCTTGCATTCATGTGTAAACTACCTCTAATCTCTCTTCCCCTACCGTGGTCATCATACCCTCCTTAGACTTACTTTATTTTAATTTTTCAGACATAACTCTTAGCATTGAAATAACTAATCAATTTATAGAAAATCAATCAAATTTTTATAATTAATTTTTTCTAAAAAAATAAGAGCATGCTTACTATTCCTAAACTTCATTCTAAGTAAACTTCTTTTAAAAAAAAAATTAAATAATTAAATAATTTTAATGATTTAATTATTTTTTAAAGCCATATTCTTCTATTAATTAAATAAATTTCATTATTTAATTAATTCATTTGTTTTTTTATATCCTCCTTTTGATAAAAATAAATTAATATTTATTTAATTATGTTACTAATGTTCCTTCCTCTCTTCAATTAAATAAATTATTATTTATTTAATTATTTATTTTCCATTTTCCTTCTATAGTTAAATATTTATTTTAACTATTTAATTATTTTTTTCTACAATGAAATAATGCTTACTTATTTAATTATTTTCTATTTTTCTCTCCAGTATTAAATAATTATTTTTATTTTTACTTTTTAATTAAATAATTGTTTCCAAATAATTTTAATTAAAAGTCAACTTTTCTCTCTTTGCTATAATTAAATAATTGCTTTTATTATTTCATTTTTCCCAATTCCTCCTAAATTAAATAATTTTATAATTATTTAATTTCCTTGAGCAACCTCTTATTTTGTGCCAATCTCCTCCCTTATCCCAATTAGCCTACACCTTTGATAAGGTTTTATTACCTTTCAATCTTCATCATCCATCCTTTACTAGACCATATTTTGCCCTAACCCTATTTCCCTGCTTCTTCAAGAAATCTCACCCATTGATCATCATCATTCTTCATCATTTAATCTTGGCCCTTCATTCAAATTTGGTTTTCTATAAAAGAGACCTATCCCTTTAATTTAAAGAATACAACCACTATCTTTGATATTTTCTTGTTATGAACACTAGGTTTATTCTTACATACTACAAATCTGAGGGGAAGCTAGCATATAAAGAAAAATGGAGAAGAGCTATTAAGGTATTCAACCATGGCATATGAATTATGGTAATATTACTTTATTGTTTGTGTTTCTATGTTCATTTGTACTTCATTGTTGGATTAGTTTCATTATTTGAGTTTTAGGTAGTTGGTAGTTCATAGTGTTGATTCATTCTTTACACCTTGATTTTGGCTTTAGTAAAATTCACCACTAACAATTCATTGTTGGAAAATTCACCCCCAACAATTCACCATGGAAAAAATCACCACCATGACAAATTCACCTTATGGAAAATTTACCACAATTTTATCCTATTATATTTAAACAATAGAAAAAAATGAGGAAAATTCTCGACCAACAATTCTATGTTCAGTTGTACCTCATTGTTGGATTAGCGTCATTATTTGAGTTTTAGGTAGTTGGTAGTTGATAGTGTTCACCACCAGCAATTCACCACCAACAATTCACTATGGAAAAATTTACCACCATGAAAAATTCACCTTATGGAAAATTCAACAGCAACAATTTATTGCAGTGAATTTTCCCATGGTGAATTGTTGATGGTGAATTTTGCTGTGGTGAATTTCCCTGCAGGCCTTGATTTTACCCTATTCTATATAAACAATAGAAAAAATAATTTTATTTTTTTTAAAGTGTTAGAGAGTGGATTGAATTCTTGAAGTTACATTCAATTTATAGAAGAAATATAAAAGCAAGATTAAAAACACACTTTTAATAGATTTAGATACAAAATAGATTTATGTCATCAACATTTCAACATAATAATAATATACAGAACTCTGTAGTCAATATAATATCTGAAAAGGTCAGTAGAGAAGATATGATTAGGAACATCATTAATTCTTTATTTTTTATAGGTTTATTTGATACTACAATGGAAGGTAAAAGAAGCGTTGCTCAGAAATTTCCAACATTGCTCACGAACTTCACCCTAGATCACCTCAAATTATATTACTCCTTTTTTTATGATTCCAATCTTGTCTTTGGGATTTTATTCACCCTAGATGCTTACATTATCCTGGTTATGGGTATCCACATCTTTTTTTGTTTGTAAGGTGTTTTTGTCTTAGGGTTTTCTAGCTTCCCTGACTTCTTCAAAGACTAACTCTTAGTACTCTAGAAGCATCCCAGTTGCACCAGAAAACTCAGCAAACACGAGTGTGTACTCTACAAAACTCATCAAAAGCATATTGGTATCTGATTGTATCGGGAAAGTCCTAGCTAAGGAACCAATCATGTGAGAGGATATATCCATCTATAAAACCAAGCTATTTGTCACTTATCAACACAATCTTTTAAAATTTTAGTTTGTGTCACTACAATCCTTTGCCTCATGACATTTGGTCTTTAAAGAACAAAATCCAGTATGATGGCACAAAGATGTGAAGAAAT
Source organism: Sequoia sempervirens (assembly GCA_007258455.2). Taxonomy (NCBI): domain Eukaryota; kingdom Viridiplantae; phylum Streptophyta; class Pinopsida; order Cupressales; family Cupressaceae; genus Sequoia; species Sequoia sempervirens. The sequence continues at coordinate 10,348 of VDFB02375825.1, read as the reverse complement.
ATGATGTAAAATCTACAAGGTTTGTGAGAAAGAATGTAATAAGGTTCATAATTCAGATGGTTCGATCTCTACTAATCAATCTATGTGAGAAAGTTCTAGTAGCCATTGCATTTATGGCATTAGCAGTAGTTGGTATGAATTTAATAGTAAGAAATTATGTAGGAAAATTGTCACAAAATATTTGTGGAGAATAAAATAAACAATTTTCTTTTATTTCATCTACCAAATAAATGCAAAATTCATTTCATAGTTCAAACTATCTCTATGTGAAAAAAAAATAGGGCTCTGACACTAGATTAGAGTAATATCATATATGAGAAAAACCCACTTATAAGATCAAGAGGCAATATCTTCATTTAATAGACAACAACAAAATTGTTTTAGAATATATTAAGACTAGTGGCACTTGTTAAATTTTGAAAATGGGAATCCAAACAGTCATGACTACCTTATAAATTCACATTTTGAAGGAAAGCTGGCCTTCGTTTCCACCCAAATTCTAGATCTAGAAGTGTGTTTATTATACATTCTTCTCTGCCCAAGGCTGGAACCTAGGATTCCATTTATTTCTAAAATTCGTTCAGCTCTTTGCAGAGCTCATTTGAATATGAGATTCCTATGAAAAGGAAAGAAGAGCATGAGGTTTCAGAATGAATCTAAATTTTCTTTTACAGATAGGTCCTTAAAGAGATAAAAGGAATGGTGGAAGATTTTTCTAGGGGTATGAAGTTAACATGCATAAACAAAAGTCTTACTAAAGATATCAATTGTAGCAGTGATGTGAATGATGGATATTTTGATGAAATGGAGGGAAGAGTTTTGTAAAGGCGAACACAACGATAATGAATCAGTGAATACAAAAGTGGAGGTTTTCATAGCAAACATTCACCGTCACCTTGCCCAAATGACAAACTTCTAAGTTGGAATACCAGGAAATGTTGGATAGGGGCCTTGCATAACTCTCTTTCATTCTCATTTGGTATTCTACATAGAGATAGAAGAATACCAATATACCAAATGAGAATGAAAGAGAGTTATATGCAAGGCCCCTATCCAGCATTTCCTGGTATTCTAGCACAGAAGTTTGTCATTCCATGGGAAGATGACGGTGAAAGTTTGGTATGAAAAGCTCCACTTTTGTATTCACTGATTCATTATCGCTGTGTTTTCCTCTACAAAACTCTCCCTCTCCATTTCCATGCCATACCCAACATTCACATCACCACTACAATCGCTATATTTAATAAGACTGCGGTTTATACAAGCTAACTTCACACCCAAGAAAAGATCTTTGATCATTCCTTTTATTCTCATTAAGGACTTATCTATAAAAGAAAATTTAGATTCATTCTGAAACCTCATGCTCTTCTTTCCTTTTCATAGGAATCTCAGTTTCAAATGAGCTCTACAAAAAGCTAAATGAATTTGAGAAATGAATGGAATCCTAGGTTCTAACCTTTGGGGAAGAAGAATGTGTAATAAACAAACTTCGGGGTCTAGAATTTGGGTGGAAACAAAGGCCAACTTTCCTTGAAAATGTGAATTTATAAGGCAGTCATGACTGCTTGGATTCCCATTTTCAAAATTTAACAAGTGCCACTTGTCTTAATATATTCTAAAACAATTATGTTTTTGTCTATTAAATGAAGATATTGCCTCTTGATTTTATCAGTTGGTTTTCCTTATATACGATATCATTCTAATACCAGTGTCAGAGCCCTATTTGTTTTTTCACATAGAGATAGTTTGAACTATCAAATGAATTTTGCATTTATTTGGTGGATGAAATAAATAGGAATTATGGTAATATTACTTTATTTTTATTTTTTCTATGTTCATTTGTACTTCATTGTTGGATTAGTGTCATTATTTGAGTAATTGACACCTTGATTTTGGCTTTAGTAAAATTGACCACCAGCAATTCATTGTTGGAAAATTTAGCTCCAACAATAGGAAAAACTAAATACACATATAAACAACATGAATCCAAATTTATCTCTTAGTGGATTGGTGCTTCTATGGAAAGAAGCCCTTTCCCAATCCTTTGCTAAGCTCCATAATATTGATGATATGAAACTGCTTTGAAGATGATATGAGGTAGATAAAATTAGTTCTCAATTGAAGAGAGTGACTTTGCATGAGATTGTGGAAGTTTTGTTGAAGAATCAAACCTTCTATTTATAAAATGTCAAATGCTAAGAGTGCTCAAAATAGAGCAATGTGGGATAAAGATTTGACCAATGAGATTGAGCCACTTGTCAACTTGTGATAGGTTGAGGAATGAACACATTTTGGTCAATGTGCCAAAGAGGGGGAGATTCAAATTTGAATTTGAGAGTTAAAAGCTGAGTTTGACTTGTGCAAAAGCCATGTAAGAGCTCATAAATGCTTTGTTGGATGTACATGTCAAATTGGGGGGAGATTCAAATTTGGAGAATATTCTCCCTTTATGCCAAGTTGAAAGTAAATAAAGATTTTGATAAATCAATTAAATGCATTTTCATGGGCAAGTGGCAAAATCTAGAGAATACAAGTGATTAGGTTTAGCATTTAATCATGGATTAGATTAGTTAAGATGATGTTAGATTCCTTTGACCCATTTGACTTACATTTAGGGATTTAAGCTAAATCAAAGGGAGATGAATGATGATTTGAGATTTAATTAAATAAAGGTTTGATTTATTTAATCAAAGAGGGAATGCTAGGCTTAAATTAAATAAAGTTAATTTATTCAATTTAGGTGAATGACCTTAGGAGATTGAATTAAATGAACCTGATTTACCTGATGAATGGACGAGTGTGAATTTGATTTATGAATGTGATGCTATTTAAGTGCAAAATACTAATTTCACATGTCTACATTTTTCCCCTCTTTGAAGCAATGTACTTGTGTTGGTTTAAAGAATAAACTTGTCATGATAAAAAATTAAAAAAAATCTTATTTTTTTTATGCCCCAGTGGAAAGAAGTACACTAGTACATTTCCCCCTCGAGAGATTGAGCGAAAAGTTTCGATTTGAGGGTAAATCTCGCAATAAAGAGGTTAAAGATGGATGGTTATGATGATAATGCAAATGAGATGATTTCAAGACGCTTAGAATAACCAATCTATATTATCCTAAACAACTTAAATGATGATATGATGTATGGGAGATGGATGATGCGGTGATGCCTATATGATTTGGAATGAATGTTTTATGTAGATGCTTAGACTAACAGATCTATATTATGATGATGATGCAAATGTAGTGCATGTGAAATGATCAGTGCTTCCTATTATGTATGATATGAATGATATGTGGTATGCTGATGGTTTGTGGATGCAGGATGGATGCATGATGGATGCATTGGTGATATTATGTTAGCACAGAGAAAAGAAAGAAGAAATGAGATGATGACAAGATAATCCAACAATTCCATTATCTGATGAGACTTTATTAGAAATGATGATGATAGATGATGATGATTTTCTTATCAAGGAATGGGACTTTAAAAGGGATACTTACCTTATGTTTGATAACATACATAAGCATGATGCATCAAGGTATAAAGAACCAGGATGGCATTGTACCTAGTGCGATAGACTTTGACTTGACAAACACATAGGAGTTTTCTTGTTCACACTTGGCATACAAAAACCTTGCTAGGACATACCTAACAAAGCAAGTATTTGCCAAGTTATTTTACAAGAACATCCAACAAGCACAGTAGACAAAAGATAATGATTGTTGCCCCATTCCTATCTCTCTAAATCCTTTATTCGGATATCATCGAGAGGTCCTTGGAATGAGCACAATAAGATAAATCAAAAGAAAAGATCAAGTACACAAACAAGTCAATGTTCTTCATATCTCTAGCCAAAGGGATTTGTTTTGATAGGATAAGAATCCAAGTGATATCCAAAATGATGCCCATTGTCAGAACAATATATCCTAGGACATGCATTGTATAGGATGATGATGGTTTGATAAGTTGATTGATAGGCTATTGATATAAGGTTGATTGACATGTTTGAAAATTATCAAGAGTTTGATTCTTCATTTAACGGTTTGTTTCAATTTTGATTTTATGTTTGAAGTTTTCTTTTGCCAATTGTTGTGGTTGTTTCTAGTTGTTTTGCCAAAGGATGAAGGTGATGATCATTTTATCATGGATGATTGATTATTGCAGGTGAAAGCAAGATGAGATGGATGGATTTTTTCAAATATTTGGATTTTTTGGCATTTTTGGAATGTTTTGAAGCTATTTTTGGTATTTTCAAGATTTTACAAATGTTTTGATTTTTGATTTTTTTGAATGTTTTTGGATTTTGTGTTTTTTGAATTTTTTTGGATTTTGATGTCTCAGGGGCTGATCAAAGGTGAGCCTTTCATGTGTTTCAGCTCAGGGACAACGTAGTTTGGATTCCAATGCTTTTTGACATTTTTTGATTCTTTGTTTGTATTTGGATTTTGATATGTTTTGAATTGTTTTTGTGTTTTCACATGATTTTGACAATTTGGATATGGATATGTATGATGATATTAGTGCTCTGTTTTAGGTTTTTTTTTGGTTGAAAACCAAGCTAAGGTTGATTGACCTGATTGGTGGATTGATGATGATGATAACATTGTTGAGGATACCTAACAATGCAAGGATTGATTGATCAGGATTGATGATGATAACATTGTTGAGGATGCACAACAATGCAAGGATTGATTGATCAAGACTGATGATGATAACATTGTTGAGGATACACAACAATGCAAGGATAGTGTTAAACAACACGAGGATTGGGAAGGATCTCCCAAGATGATGATGGGTTGATTGGATTTGATTGATCAAGATTTTTAAGCTTGGTTTGAAACAAAAGATGTTTTGGATGATTTGATGTGACGTTTGAAGTGCAACTGATATTGATTATTTGGAGTGATGTTTGATGAAAGATGAAGTTTGATAAAGAACACGTTCTTTTTAAAATATTCCATGGGTTAGTGATTTGGAATTTTTCTCACAAGTGGTTTGACCAGTTTGATTTCACGTTTTCTAATGTTTGGATCGCCACATAAGTTGGAGGATATATATCAATATTTTTTCTCGAAGCAAGATGTAAATATTAGCCCCCAGTTTCTAGCAATGTATGGAATGTTATGGATGGATCCTTGGATAGGTGTATGGACGGATGGGTATAGTAAGCATGCAAAGGATGCCAAGCATTATCTTGCAATAAGATAAGGTGTTCAGAATGCTCATTTGGAGAATGTTTCATGGCTCAGATAATGCTGCATAGGATAGGATAAATGAAAATGGCCCATGTCAAGATGTTTACCATAAGCAAGTGTAAAGTGTGCCCCAAAATTTTTCTAGATCAAGATGACTTGGATGATGGATGTAGATGGATGAAAATGAATTGGATAAATGGTTCATGGATGAATGGATTTATAATGGATGAGATGGATGGAATGTTGGATTTATTATGGATGGGATGAGACACATTCACCTGAACTGGCACACGTAGATGCTCAATTCTACATATGACGGATGTTTTCCATGTTTTCATCATGGTCTTTCCCAAAGAGCCACCATGGTGGTTTTCACTAGACGATGATTTTTATTTTTACTATTTTCTATTCTTTTTCTGATTTTTTTGGATTTTCATATTTTTTATTTTTTTGATTTTCCTTAAAGATTTCAAGCTCAGGCTGAATCACAAGGTGTTGCTGATGTAGATGCCCCTGTCATAATGTGCCATTGATATCCTACTTGAAGAAGCTGCTTTGCTAAGATACATGCACTTGAATGCAACTTTTGAGAATCCTTATCTACTTCATTGGTGCTGGAGTTGACTTTGTCTTTGTGCACACATCGCAATAGAGTTCCTTCTAAATCCTTATGATCAAGGGTCATTGCCAACACATGGTCAATGTGAGAATTAGATATCATGCGTGGAGGCATGGATGGAGTCTATTTATGGATAAGAGATGGATTGGTTGACAGTTTGGAACCTTTGACTCTCCAAACTTGGGAAGATGAGCAATAATGGGTGGATACAAAAGTGTTTGTGGAATTAGGACCAACTGTTTGATACACTTTGTACGTCACTTGAAAAGCTTGTTTTTTCTTTTGTCAACATCTTTGATGGATATATTTCCCTTTTTTATTTTTCCCCATAGTTTCCTTGATTGATGGAGTTTGATAGGGATAATTTTTCTTTGGTATCCACTTATATTTGATTTGTCCATTGTGCTTCTAAAATTATTTTTCTTTGATGATATTCTTCTTGCTTTGATTCAAATCTTTCTTTTGATGTTGGTCCCAATTTTTGGATGGGGTGATGGGTGGATGAAGATTTATGACATGGTTGGTTGTAGTATTGGCATTGATTTCATCATAAGGATTCTTCGTGCTCCCTATGTTGACATTTTCTTGAGACATAGTTTCCCCCAGTATCGTGGAATTATTACCTTCATGCTTTGATTCTTCTTTTCTTGAGATGTCTTGCTCAATAAGCACTCTCTGATAAATGACCATTGTAGATGATGTTCTTTCAATTTGCTGCTCTGCTAACTCTGGATTATACTATTTTTTCTGACTTGTTTCCTTGAGTGGATAATGTTGGATATCCGCATATGTAATATCCTCAGTATGAATTTGGGATATATTTGATCCTAATGTTGACAACTTAGTCTGATTTTAGGAATCAATAACCTACTCTTTTTGTGTAATAATGTCAAGAGTAAAGAAATCTTGTTCTGAATGAAGATCATTTATGTGTCCATCCACGGAAAACATCTCATGGGTAGATGGAGGAGTATGTGCATCTTGTATAGATAGGAGACTGTCCATTAGATCATTATAGTATCTTGGAGATATGAATTATTTATCTTGAATAATTTCATAGATGCTTTCGACATAGTTGTTGCACCTAAATCAAGAAACGTGCCATTGATTCATGAATCAAGTCACATGAATTGATCAAACTGCAATAAGAAAAATGATATAGAGCTTTAGATGCTCAGGTCTAGGCATGGGAAATGCTCCAGGAACTGACTTTCATTTCTCCAATTTGGAAAAATCACAAGGCATGCCAAAGTCACGTGGCATCCTTAGTTCTCATGTGTTGTACCTTGTCTTTTCCTCCATGCTCGAAATAATAAGTATGGAGATCTTTTACCCGCGGGAAATCATGTATGTGGGCTGCATCAATAAATATGGAGAACTTTTACTAGTCTTTGGTTAATACATGTTCATCAGCTCGCAAGAAAGAACCCCCACTCAAGAAATTCAAAAGATTGTCATTGAAAAAAACTAATTCTTATGCTTCTAAGACCTATACTAAATCTACAATATGTTAAGCCTTAACAAGAATAAGTCAAGGAAAACACAACAAATCTAATATCCCTATGAAATGTTGCACCATGTTAGATATGCTAAATGAGAAATTAAAACAATAAGAAAAACTAAATAAGCATACAAACAACATGAATCCAAATTCATCTCATAGTGGATTGGTGCTTCTATGGAAAGAAGCCCTTTCCCAATCCTTTGCTAAGCTCCATGATATTGATGATAAGAAACTGCTTTGAAGATGATATGAGGTAGACAAAATTAGTTCTCAATTGAAGAGAGTGACTTTGCATGAGATTGTGGAGGATTTGTTGAAGAATTAAACCTTCTATTTATAAAATTTCAAATGCTAAGAGTGCTCAAAATAGAGCATTATGGGATAAATATTTGACCAATGAGATTAAGCCACTTGTCAACTTGTGATAGGTTGAGGAATGAGCACATTTTGGTCAATGTGCCAAAGAGGAGAAGATTCAAATTTGAATTTGAGAGTTAAATTTTGAGTTTGACTTGTGCAAGAGACATGCAAAAGCCATGTAAGAGCTCATAAATGCTTTGTTGGATGTACATGTCAAATTGGGGGGAGATTCAAATTTGGAGAATATTCTCCCTTTATTCCAAGTTGAAAGTAAATAAAGATTTTGATAAATCAATTAAATGCATTTTCACGTGCAAGTGGTAAAATCTAGAGAATACAAGTGGTTAGGTTTAGAATTTAATCATAGATTAGATTAGTAAAGATGATGTTAGATGCCTTTGACCCATTTGACTTAGATTTAGGGATTTAAGCTAAATCAAAGGGAGATGAATGATGATTTGAGATTTAATTAAATAAAGGTTTGATTTATTTAATCAAAGAGGGAATTATAGGATTAAATTAAATAAAGTTAATTTATTCAATTTAAGTGAATGACCTTAGGAGATTGAATTAAATGAACCTGATTTCCCTGATGAATGGACGAGTGTGAATTTGATTTATAAGTGTGATTCTATTTAAGTGCACAATGCTAATTTCACGTTTCTACAGTAACTGTAACCGTAACCATAAACCTCACCCTAACACTAACCCTAACCTTAATCCTAACCCTAAACCTAACCCTAATCATTGTTCATGATGATAAACCTATTCGTTATGATAACCCCAACACTAATCCCAATTTTAACTCTAACGCTAACCAAATTAGTATACTTTATCATTTATAAACCTATCCCTAACCATAACCATAACTTTAACCCTAATCCTAACCCTATCCCTAACCCTTATCCCTATTCTTGATGATAAGCCCAACCTTAATACTAACCCTAACCCTAACCCTAACCCTAACAATAACAATAACCATAACCCTAATCCCTATTCATGATGATAACCCTAACCCTAACCATAACCATAACCCTAACCCTAACACTAAGCTTAATCCTAGCCCTAACCTTAATCGTATTCATGATGATAAACCTATTTTTGATGATAAACCTAACCCTAATCCTGACCCTAACACTAACCCTAACCTTAATCTTATTCATGATGATAATTCTATTCGTGATGATAACCCTAACCCTAACCATAACCCTAACCCTAAGCATAAGCCTAACCCTAACCCTAAGTGTATTCCATATTCATGATAATAAACCTATTTGTGATGATAACCGTAACCGTAACCATAACCCTAACCCTAACCCTAACCCTAATCCTAATTGCGGTGTTAAACATAACCCTAATCCTAACCCCAACACTAACTCTAACCCTAATCATAACCCTAATTCTATTAGTGATGATAAACCTATTCGCAATGATAACCATAACCATAACCATAACCCTAACCCTAACACTAACCTTAACCATAACCATAGTCATAGCCCTAACTCAAACTCTACCCTAACCCTAAGACTAACCCTAATCCTAACCCTAACCCTAACCCTAACCCTAAACTAAATCCCTATTCATGATGATAACCACAACCCTAATCCCAATTTTAACTCTAACCCTAATCGTATTACTATATTGTATCATTTATAAACCTATCCCTAACCATAACCATAACCATAACCCTAACCCTAACCTAAAACATAACCCTAATCCCTATTCATGATGATAAACCTATTCATGATGATAACCCCAACCCTAATCCCAATTTTAACTCTAACCCTAACCAAATTACTATATTTTATCATTTATAAACCTATCCCTAACTATAACTAAAGCAATATAAATTTGCAAATGTACCTTTTCTGAAACACTCATTAGTGGGGTTGGTTTACATATGCAAATCTATGAATACCTCTATGAAATAGCAATGCCATGCTTCAAATATGCAAACAAATAACTAAGAAAATCAAAGAGACATATAGAAGCAAGACAAGTACCTATTCCATATTGGATTGGTGTAAAATGTGCCAATGACCCTTTCCCAATCCTTGCTAAAACTCAAATGATGCAACACAATGATGATGAGAAAAATTAGTTCTCAAATTAAGAGAGTAACTTTGCTTGAGAGTGTAGATGGATTTGATGAAGAATCAACCCTCTATTTAAAGATTTTCAAATTTGAAGAATGCTCATAAGAGAGCAATGTGGGATAAAGATTGGAAAAATGAGATGAGGCCACTTGTCAACTTGTCATAGGTTGAGGAATCTGCACGTTTTGGTCAATGTGCCCAAGAGAGGGAGATTCAAATTTGAATTTGCGAAATAAATGTTGAGTGGGGGACATGAAATGGAGAAGTTATTACAATGTTGGAAGGGACAAGTCAACTTGTCATCATTTTCAAACTTGAGGGAATATTCTATTTTTTATGCCAAGTTGAAAGAAAATAAGGATTTTAATAAATCAATAAATTGATTTATTTGTGCAAGTGGGAAAAACTAGAGGATGTGATGAGTTGTTAGATTAGGTAAATTGGGATTAGGTTAGCTTAGGTGATGATTAGTTGATTTTGACCCATTTGACTTGAATATTTGAATTATTTAAATCAAAAGGGATGGAAAATGCATGTTTGATTTATTTAATTAAAGGGATGATTCAAGA